>CM048753.1:72882646-72887646 GCA_026315105.1 Locusta migratoria | reverse complement strand
GGCCGATACATATGGTGAGCCGTCTCTTCAGTATCGGCCGCTAGACCACCGCAGCTAGGCTCGACGTGACACCTAGCGCTCCCTCAACCACAGCCAGTCGGCTTCAGTCTAGCGGCCGATACATATGGTGAGCCGTCTCTTCAGTATCGGCCGCTAGACCACCGCAGCTAGGCTCGACGTGACACCTAGCGCTCCCTCAACCACAGCCAGTCGGCTTCAGTCTAGCGGCCGATACATATGGTGAGCCGTCTCTTCAGTATCGGCCGCTAGACCACCGCAGCTAGGCTCGACGTGACACCTAGCGCTCCCCTCAACCACAGCCAGTCGGCTTCAGTCTAGCGGCCGATACATATGGTGAGCCGTCTCTTCAGTATCGGCCGCTAGACCACCGCAGCTAGGCTCGACGTGACACCTAGCGCTCCCTCAACCACAGCCAGTCGGCTTCAGTCTAGCGGCCGATACATATGGTGAGCCGTCTCTTCAGTATCGGCCGCTAGACCACCGCAGCTAGGCTCGACGTGACACCTAGCGCTCCCTCAACCACAGCCAGTCGGCTTCAGTCTAGCGGCCGATACATATGGTGAGCCGTCTCTTCAGTATCGGCCGCTAGACCACCGCAGCTAGGCTCGACGTGACACCTAGCGCTCCCTCAACCACAGCCAGTCGGCTTCAGTCTAGCGGCCGATACATATGGTGAGCCGTCTCTTCAGTATCGGCCGCTAGACCACCGCAGCTAGGCTCGACGTGACACCTAGCGCTCCCTCAACCACAGCCAGTCGGCTTCAGTCTAGCGGCCGATACATATGGTGAGCCGTCTCTTCAGTATCGGCCGCTAGACCACCGCAGCTAGGCTCGACGTGACACCTAGCGCTCCCTCAACCACAGCCAGTCGGCTTCAGTCTAGCGGCCGATACATATGGTGAGCCGTCTCTTCAGTATCGGCCGCTAGACCACCGCAGCTAGGCTCGACGTGACACCTAGCGCTCCCTCAACCACAGCCAGTCGGCTTCAGTCTAGCGGCCGATACATATGGTGAGCCGTCTCTTCAGTATCGGCCGCTAGACCACCGCAGCTAGGCTCGACGTGACACCTAGCGCTCCCTCAACCACAGCCAGTCGGCTTCAGTCTAGCGGCCGATACATATGGTGAGCCGTCTCTTCAGTATCGGCCGCTAGACCACCGCAGCTAGGCTCGACGTGACACCTAGCGCTCCCTCAACCACAGCCAGTCGGCTTCAGTCTAGCGGCCGATACATATGGTGAGCCGTCTCTTCAGTATCGGCCGCTAGACCACCGCAGCTAGGCTCGACGTGACACCTAGCGCTCCCTCAACCACAGCCAGTCGGCTTCAGTCTAGCGGCCGATACATATGGTGAGCCGTCTCTTCAGTATCGGCCGCTAGACCACCGCAGCTAGGCTCGACGTGACACCTAGCGCTCCCTCAACCACAGCCAGTCGGCTTCAGTCTAGCGGCCGATACATATGGTGAGCCGTCTCTTCAGTATCGGCCGCTAGACCACCGCAGCTAGGCTCGACGTGACACCTAGCGCTCCCTCAACCACAGCCAGTCGGCTTCAGTCTAGCGGCCGATACATATGGTGAGCCGTCTCTTCAGTATCGGCCGCTAGACCACCGCAGCTAGGCTCGACGTGACACCTAGCGCTCCCTCAACCACAGCCAGTCGGCTTCAGTCTAGCGGCCGATACATATGGTGAGCCGTCTCTTCAGTATCGGCCGCTAGACCACCGCAGCTAGGCTCGACGTGACACCTAGCGCTCCCTCAACCACAGCCAGTCGGCTTCAGTCTAGCGGCCGATACATATGGTGAGCCGTCTCTTCAGTATCGGCCGCTAGACCACCGCAGCTAGGCTCGACGTGACACCTAGCGCTCCCTCAACCACAGCCAGTCGGCTTCAGTCTAGCGGCCGATACATATGGTGAGCCGTCTCTTCAGTATCGGCCGCTAGACCACCGCAGCTAGGCTCGACGTGACACCTAGCGCTCCCTCAACCACAGCCAGTCGGCTTCAGTCTAGCGGCCGATACATATGGTGAGCCGTCTCTTCAGTATCGGCCGCTAGACCACCGCAGCTAGGCTCGACGTGACACCTAGCGCTCCCTCAACCACAGCCAGTCGGCTTCAGTCTAGCGGCCGATACATATGGTGAGCCGTCTCTTCAGTATCGGCCGCTAGACCACCGCAGCTAGGCTCGACGTGACACCTAGCGCTCCCTCAACCACAGCCAGTCGGCTTCAGTCTAGCGGCCGATACATATGGTGAGCCGTCTCTTCAGTATCGGCCGCTAGACCACCGCAGCTAGGCTCGACGTGACACCTAGCGCTCCCTCAACCACAGCCAGTCGGCTTCAGTCTAGCGGCCGATACATATGGTGAGCCGTCTCTTCAGTATCGGGCCGCTAGACCACCGCAGCTAGGCTCGACGTGACACCTAGCGCTCCCTCAACCACAGCCAGTCGGCTTCAGTCTAGCGGCCGATACATATGGTGAGCCGTCTCTTCAGTATCGGCCGCTAGACCACCGCAGCTAGGCTCGACGTGACACCTAGCGCTCCCTCAACCACAGCCAGTCGGCTTCAGTCTAGCGGCCGATACATATGGTGAGCCGTCTCTTCAGTATCGGCCGCTAGACCACCGCAGCTAGGCTCGACGTGACACCTAGCGCTCCCTCAACCACAGCCAGTCGGCTTCAGTCTAGCGGCCGATACATATGGTGAGCCGTCTCTTCAGTATCGGCCGCTAGACCACCGCAGCTAGGCTCGACGTGACACCTAGCGCTCCCTCAACCACAGCCAGTCGGCTTCAGTCCTAGCGGCCGATACATATGGTGAGCCGTCTCTTCAGTATCGGCCGCTAGACCACCGCAGCTAGGCTCGACGTGACACCTAGCGCTCCCTCAACCACAGCCAGTCGGCTTCAGTCTAGCGGCCGATACATATGGTGAGCCGTCTCTTCAGTATCGGCCGCTAGACCACCGCAGCTAGGCTCGACGTGACACCTAGCGCTCCCTCAACCACAGCCAGTCGGCTTCAGTCTAGCGGCCGATACATATGGTGAGCCGTCTCTTCAGTATCGGCCGCTAGACCACCGCAGCTAGGCTCGACGTGACACCTAGCGCTCCCTCAACCACAGCCAGTCGGCTTCAGTCTAGCGGCCGATACATATGGTGAGCCGTCTCTTCAGTATCGGCCGCTAGACCACCGCAGCTAGGCTCGACGTGACACCTAGCGCTCCCCTCAACCACAGCCAGTCGGCTTCAGTCTAGCGGCCGATACATATGGTGAGCCGTCTCTTCAGTATCGGCCGCTAGACCACCGCAGCTAGGCTCGACGTGACACCTAGCGCTCCCTCAACCACAGCCAGTCGGCTTCAGTCTAGCGGCCGATACATATGGTGAGCCGTCTCTTCAGTATCGGCCGCTAGACCACCGCAGCTAGGCTCGACGTGACACCTAGCGCTCCCTCAACCACAGCCAGTCGGCTTCAGTCTAGCGGCCGATACATATGGTGAGCCGTCTCTTCAGTATCGGCCGCTAGACCACCGCAGCTAGGCTCGACGTGACACCTAGCGCTCCCTCAACCACAGCCAGTCGGCTTCAGTCTAGCGGCCGATACATATGGTGAGCCGTCTCTTCAGTATCGGCCGCTAGACCACCGCAGCTAGGCTCGACGTGACACCTAGCGCTCCCTCAACCACAGCCAGTCGGCTTCAGTCTAGCGGCCGATACATATGGTGAGCCGTCTCTTCAGTATCGGCCGCTAGACCACCGCAGCTAGGCTCGACGTGACACCTAGCGCTCCCTCAACCACAGCCAGTCGGCTTCAGTCTAGCGGCCGATACATATGGTGAGCCGTCTCTTCAGTATCGGCCGCTAGACCACCGCAGCTAGGCTCGACGTGACACCTAGCGCTCCCTCAACCACAGCCAGTCGGCTTCAGTCTAGCGGCCGATACATATGGTGAGCCGTCTCTTCAGTATCGGCCGCTAGACCACCGCAGCTAGGCTCGACGTGACACCTAGCGCTCCCTCAACCACAGCCAGTCGGCTTCAGTCTAGCGGCCGATACATATGGTGAGCCGTCTCTTCAGTATCGGCCGCTAGACCACCGCAGCTAGGCTCGACGTGACACCTAGCGCTCCCTCAACCACAGCCAGTCGGCTTCAGTCTAGCGGCCGATACATATGGTGAGCCGTCTCTTCAGTATCGGCCGCTAGACCACCGCAGCTAGGCTCGACGTGACACCTAGCGCTCCCTCAACCACAGCCAGTCGGCTTCAGTCTAGCGGCCGATACATATGGTGAGCCGTCTCTTCAGTATCGGCCGCTAGACCACCGCAGCTAGGCTCGACGTGACACCTAGCGCTCCCTCAACCACAGCCAGTCGGCTTCAGTCTAGCGGCCGATACATATGGTGAGCCGTCTCTTCAGTATCGGCCGCCTAGACCACCGCAGCTAGGCTCGACGTGACACCTAGCGCTCCCTCAACCACAGCCAGTCGGCTTCAGTCTAGCGGCCGATACATATGGTGAGCCGTCTCTTCAGTATCGGCCGCTAGACCACCGCAGCTAGGCTCGACGTGACACCTAGCGCTCCCTCAACCACAGCCAGTCGGCTTCAGTCTAGCGGCCGATACATATGGTGAGCCGTCTCTTCAGTATCGGCCGCTAGACCACCGCAGCTAGGCTCGACGTGACACCTAGCGCTCCCTCAACCACAGCCAGTCGGCTTCAGTCTAGCGGCCGATACATCATGGTGAGCCGTCTCTTCAGTATCGCGGCCGCTAGACCACCCGCAGCTAGGCTCGACGTGACACCTAGCGCTCCCTCAACCACAGCCAGTCGGCTTCAGTCTAGGCGGCCGATACATATGGTGAGCCGTCTCTTCAGTATCGGGCCGCTAGACCACCGCAGCTAGGCTCGACGTGACACCTAGCGCTCCCTCAACCACTAGCCAGTCGGCTTCAGTCTAGCGGCCGATACTGAGAAG
>CM048753.1:72135046-72225046 GCA_026315105.1 Locusta migratoria | reverse complement strand
TTACGAACAACTTTGACTGGAGAGAACACATAGAAAATATTGTGGGGAAGGCGAACCAATGGTTACGTTTCATTGGCCGAACGCTTAGAAGATGCACCAGCTCCACCAAAGAGACTGCCTACATCACACTTGTGCGTCCTCTCTTGGAGTACTGTTGCCCATTGTGGGACCCTCACCAGGTGGGATTGACGGAAGACATTGAGAAGGTTCAGAGAAGGGCAGCTCGTTTTGTTTTATCGCGTTACGGGGCGGGAAGCGTCACGGAAATGTTGCACGAATTGGGGTGGAAATCATTAAAAGAAAGACGTTATTCATTGCGGCGTGATCTGTTAGCGAAGTTTCAATCACCGACTTTTAGTTCTCAATGTCAAAATATTTTGCTAGCACCCACCTACTTAGGGAGACATGAGCATCCCAATAAAATAAGAGAAATCAGATCGAAAACGGAACGATTTAGGTGTTCTTTCTTCCCGCGCGCTATTAGAGAATGGAACGGTAGAGAAAAGTTATGAAAGTGGTTAATGAACCCTCTGCCAGGCACTTGAATGTGATTTGCAGAGTATCGATGTAGATGTAGATGTAGATCTCTTTTACGTGTTATTCCTATTTACACTCCCACCCCTTATGGAAGACGGACTACTTTCGAGGCACTGTATTTTCTTTAAATTATGAATCAGTTGAAACTACCTGGCAAGATTAAAATTGTGTGCCGGAACCGGGACTCGAACGTGGGACCTTTGCCTTTCGCGGGCAAGCGCACTACCGACTGAGCTATCCAGACACGACTCACGATGCCGCCTCACAACTTTACTTCCGCCAGTACCTCGCCTCCTACTTTCCAAACTTCACAGAAGCTCTCCTGCCAACTATGCAAGACTAGCACTCCTGGAAGAAAGGATATGGTAGAGACATGGCTTAGCCACAGCCTAAGGGATGTTTCCAGAATGAAACTTTCACTCTGGAAAGTAGGAGGCGAGGTACTGGCGGAAGTAAAGTTGTGAGGCGGCATCGTGAGTCGTGTCGGGATAGCCGTACTTAAAAGTTTTTCCCCTCCTCAGAAGAGCTGTTTAGTTTCTCTTTTGGACGCTTTCGGCGTTATTTTGATTTTTAAAGGAGACTGTTTTGATTTGTTATTTTAATGGTTTTTGTGTATATTTTAAGAAAAACTGCTTTAATTTGTTGAGGAATACTTAAAAAAAAAATAAATAAATAAATAAAAAAAAAAAAATAAAAAAAAATAAATAAAAAAAAATAAAAAATAAAGAAGAGGTTTGCACAGTCGGTAGTGCGTTTGCTCGCGTAAGGCAAAGGTCCCAGGTTCGAGTCCCGGTTCCGGCACACAATTTTAATCTGCCAGGAAGTTTCATATCAGCGCACACTCCGCTGCAGAGTGAAATTTTCATTATGGATCAGTTGATACACCACTTATTTGAAAGATTCGTCAAGTTTTGTTGAAACTCACTTTTACGTCATTTCGACCACTGTATAGTGAGTACTTGCAAAGTTCTTGTAGTTCCTTTTCTAGATTGCCGCACAAATTGCAAAATGACAGATGCCGAAATAATTGACAGATGGATAGAAAAACAATGAAAATTGCTCAAAAGAGGAAAGGCCGCAGAACCAGATGGGATACCAGTTCATTTTTACACAGAGAACGCGAAGGAACTGGCCCCCCTTCTCTCAGTGGTGTATCGTAGGTCTCTAGAAGAGCATAGCGTTCCGAAAGATTGGAAAATGGCGCAGGTCATCCCCGTTTTCAAGAAGGGCTACTTACGAAACTCCAATCGCCAACATTCTCCTCCGAAGGCGAAAATATATTGTTGACTCCCACTTACATAGGTAGAAATGACCATCAGAATAAAATACGAGAAATCAGAGCTCGAACGGAGAGATTCAGGTGTTCTTTCTTCCCGCGCGCTATTCGAGAATGGAATGGGAGATAAATGAGGAGCTACTTATCGAAATGCATTATGTCCCAAAAAGTAAATTGTTGAGGAGAAGCGAAAAACGTATACCGCAAAAAATATTCGATTAATTATTCCGAATTTTACACCACATACTCAGGTAGGGCTTTTGATCTAAATGTGTTTAATGCAAGGAAATTGCTTTTTATACTTTCGAGCTATGAGCACTTTAGTGATGGACAAAGTGCGTTTTGTTCGGTTCTGTTGCACAATCTGTCCTTTTTGATCTTCTCTTCATTCGTTTTCTCGTTCCACGTTTCATTTCCTCTCCAGCAGTAACACATTCACTCGCTGTAAGACTCTCCATCTTAGCACAACAATGATTTTACGCCTGACTTCCTATCAGACAGAATGATAAACGTTTATACACAACAATGCTGTAATTGTGGAAACGAATATTAACTGATCATTGTTGGTCAGTTAAATGTTTTCTCTTTAGTCCAAGAGTCTTACATTGCAGCCAGCATAGCTTAATGAAACAAAATAACGGCAAATGTTGGACTTAATGCAGTTTGATTCAATCATACTAGTAGCATCTGCTACTTTTCAGCGCTCTTTTTGAAGGCCTTAAAATGCGTTTTGACACAATATGATTGCAGTAGTGTGTGGAGCGAGTAATAAAATACCGGATTCCATATCAAACTCAATTTTGTGTACCAATGGACAAAATGCGTTTTGAAAAGTTGCTCCTCAAATAGTATAATGGTGGTTCGATGAACCCTCTGCCAGGCACTTAACTGTGCAGAGTATCCTATGTAGATGTAGACAGTGGCGTAACTATGGGGGGATGAGGGGGATAGAACCCCCCCCCCCCAGAACCGGAAAAGAGAGAGAGAGAGAGAGAGAGAGAGAGAGAGAGAGAGAGAGAGAGGAAAAATCGTATAACAATAATCTGGTAAAGGTAAAGATTTGAAACTTGGGGTGTTTTACCATAAGCTTTCATTGGATGGGAGTGAATTACTTTCTTTAACGGGAGTGGTAGATGGTAGTCTGTCTGGAAACTGACTAAAATTTTGCTCGTCAAGCAGATCATCGTCGTGATCGTCTTCTTCTTCACGCGTTTTAGTCAGTTTCCAGACAGACTACCATCTGTCATGTAAATGTAGATGTAGTACCCAGCGTTGTTGGAATGAAAATTTCATAGCGATTGGAACAAAACTGTAGATTTGTATGCAACACGTACAAATATACGGACACTCTGCTTTATATATTAGAAGACCAATGCAATACCCAGGTATTTAGGCTGGAAATTGTGACTAACCCTTTGTTGGAAGAAGTTAACATTGAGTTGTTGTTTTGCAGTTCTGTTGTTCGGATGGAATGCACAAACTTCTGCCTTTGCTGCATTTGTCTGGAGTCTCCATGCTTCATAATATTTGTTAAGAGCTTCTATGTCACTGTATAATATAGTTTCTCCTTCCTCAAGATATAGAGATTATTCTAAACTTAAACGCGAGAAATTATCCACAAACTGTTTCTTTTGCTTTGCGTGATATCGTTAGCGGCTCAAGCAGCAAGCGCATGAAGCAGCTAGATGGGGGAACTTCTCCCTCCACCTGCATGCGAAGACCACGCCGCTTAGCCGTCACCGGCAGAACCGCGAACTAAACTGAGCGCTCCCGATCGCGAACTATTATGCGGAAGTCTAATAAAAAATCCTTAAAATATTGATTGTCAAGTGTAGACAACATTTACTAAACCGACACGTTCCACATCATTACGAAATGTCGTATATATGATCTATGGAACAAGTATTAATCTAATCTATTATATAAAGCAGAATGTCCGTATGTGTGTACGTGTTGCATACAAATCTACAGTTTTGCTCCAACCTTTATGAAATTTGGCACACGTGAGCTTCAATCCATGAGGACGGTCGCCGTAAGTATAAGAAACACATACGATATGTACGAGGTGCATTCAAGTTCTAAGGCCTCCGATTTTTTTTGTCCGGACTGGAAAGAGATAGAAACATGCGCATTGTTTTAAAATGAGGCCGCGTTCATTGTCAGTACGTCCCAGACATGGCAGCACCGTACGGCAGATGGAATTTTACCGGCAGCGGCGAGAATGAGAACTGTTTTAGATACTTAAAATGGCGACGTTTTCCTTACTTCAACAGCGTGCAATCATTCGTTTTCTGAATTTGCGTGGTGTGACACCAATTGAAATTCATCGACAGTTGAAGGAGACATGTGGCGATGGAGTTATGGATGTGTCGAAAGTGCGTTCGTGGGTGCGAAAGTTTAATGAAGGCAGAACATCGTGTGACAACAAACCGAAACAACCTCGGACGACATGATCGAGAAAGTGGAGAGAATTGTTTTGAGTCTGTATGTCTTCTACATCTACATCTACATACATACTCCGCAATTCACCGTAAGGTGCGTGGCGGAGGGTACACTGTATCACTACTAGGCATTTCCTTTCCTATTCCACTCCCAAATTGAACGAGGAAAAAAAGAATGCCTATATGCATCCGTACGAGCTCTAATTTCTCTTATCTTGTCTTTGTGATCTTTACGCGAAATGTAAGTAGGCGGCAGCAAGATCGTACTACACTCAGGTTCAAATTCCGGTCCTCTAAATTTACATAACAGAAATTCACGAAAAGAACGTCGTCTTTCTTCCAGCGGTCCCTAAATGAGTTGCCGGAGCATTTCCGTGACACTCGCGCATTGGTCGAACCTACCGGTAACAAACCTAGCTGCTCGCCTCTGAACTGCTTCCATGTCTTGCTTTAAAATGATCTGCTGCGGGTCCCAAACACTTGAGCAATACTCAAGACGTGGTCGTACAAGCGTTTTATACGCGGTCTCCTTTACAGGTGAAGTACATCTTCCCAAAATTATCCCAATAAACCGAAGTCGGCTGTCTGCCTTACTTACAACTGTCCTTACATGCTCGTTCCATTTCATATCGCTCTGCAATGTTACGCCTAGATATTTGAACGACGCGACAGCGTCAAGAAGCTCACTACTAATGCTGTATTCGAACATTATAGGATTGTTTTTTCTACTCATGCGCATCACCTTACATTTTTCTACATTGAGAGCTAGCTGCCATTCTTCGCACCAACTAGAAATTTTGTCTAAGTCAACCTGTATGCTATTACAGTCAGTTACAGACGACACCCTCCCATACACCACAGCATCATCAGCAAACAGCCGCAAATTACAACTTACTCTGTCCATCAGATCATTTATATAGATAGAAAATAATAGCGGTCCTATCACACTCCCCTGGGGCACGCCTGACGATACACTCGTCTCTGATGAGCACTCGCCGTCGAGAACAACGTACTGCGTTCTATGACTTAGGAAGTCTTCCAGCCAGTCACAAATCTGTGAACCTATTCCATAAGCTCGTATCTTCGTTAGCAGTCTGCAGTGTGGCACCGCGTCGAACGCCTTTTTGAAGTCGAGAAAAACACAATCCGCCTGTTGCCCTTCGTCCATGGCTCGCAAGATGTCATGTGAGAAAAGGGCAAGCTGAGTTTCATATGAACGATGTTTCCTAAACCCGTGCTGATTCATGGAAAGAAGCTTTCAGTTTCAAGGAAATTTACTATATTCGAACTGAGAATATGCTCCAAAATTCTACATGAAACCGATGTCAACGATATTGGCCTGTAATTGTGTAGGTCAGTTCTCTTTCCTTTCTTATAAACGGGAGTCATCTGCGCTTTTTTCTAATCACTAGGAACTTTGCGCTGAATTAAAGATTCGCGATAAATGCAAGCTAAGTAGGGGGCCAATGCCGCAGAATAGTCTTTGTAAAACCGAACTGGTATTCCATCCGGACCAGCAGACTTTTTCCATAATTTATGTTGAGCGAAACGAAATGCTTATAAGTGTGCTTACTTTTACAGGAGACCTACGACTTCGGGGTGTAGATGGGTGATGGCTACGTACGAGAGCTCGCCATAACGAATTTTGTGAAGACGAGGGCGATGTTCACGTGGAACGTGCACCAGCTCAGGAACTGGCCCGAAGGAGAGTTCGAGGCGTCGTCGCCTACGTTCGTCCACCCCAGCGCCAGCATGTGGAGAATACACCTGTTCAAAGACTACTACAACAAGTTCCACCTGGAATTCGTTCTGTCCTCTTCCGAGAAGGGAACACCTGTGCGAGCCAGCATCAAGACGACAGTGAAGTGCAAATCCGGACCGACCTTAGAGGTATACGTGACCACAGTTCACACCTCCAGTGACGTTAACTGAATGAGTGAGTTGAAGAAAAAAAATAGGTATTTTCTAAAATAAAAAAAAAAAAAATCAATTTTTTTTCGGCCTTGAGCAGCTGATGGCCAATTAGCCAGCTTAATACAATTACGTACATCAAAATCTACTGCTCTCTCTACGTACTGGGTGTATTCAATTCAATTTATTGCCTCAGTATTTGGACCTGCTACCTTACAGAAATCAAACGCAGACATGTGTGAAAATTACAGATCCATCAGTTTAATAAGTCATGGTTGCAAAATTTTAACACGAGTAATCTACAGGAGAATGGAAAAGCTGGTAGAAGCTGATCTCGGGGAAGATCAGTTTGGATTCAGGAGGAACGTAGGAACCCGGGAGGCAATACTCACTTTACGTCTTATCTTAGAGGCGCTCCAGTCACGGTACATTTCTACCTTTTGTAGATTTGGAGAAGGCTTTTGACAATGTTGACTGGAATACACTCTTTCAAATTCTGAAGTCAGCAGGGGTACATTAAAGGGAAAGGAGAGTTATTTACAACTTGTACAAAAGCCAGACCGCAGTTATTAGACTCGAAGGGCATGAAAGGGAAGCATCAGTCGGGAAGGGAGTAAGACAGGGTAGTAGCATTTCTCCAATGTTGTTCAATTTGTACATCGAGCAAGCTATAAAGGAAAGCAAGGAGAAATTTGGTGAAGGAATTAAAGTTCAGGGGGAAGAATTAAAAACATTGCGTTTTGCCGACGACGTAGTAATTCTGTCAGATACACCAAAGGACCTGGAAGAGCAACTGAACGGAATGGACAGTGTGCTAAAAGGTGCATATAAGATGAACATTGTTGTTGTTGTTGTTATGGTCTTCAGTCCGGAGACTGGTTTGATGCAGCTCTCCACAATACCCTGTCCTGAGCAAGCCTCTTCATCTCCACATAAGAACGGCAACATACATCTGTCTGAATCTGCTTACTGTATCCATCTCTTGGTCTTCCTATGCGGTTTTTACCCCACACACTTCCCTCCAACGCTAAAGTCACGATTCCTTGATGTCTAAGAATGTGCCCTACCAATCGATCCCGTCTTTTAGTCAAGGTACGCTAGAAATTTCTTTTCTCCCCAATTCTGTTCAGTACCTCCTCATTAGTTACGCGATCCACCCACCTAATCTTCAGCATTATTCTGTAGCACCACATTTCAAAAGCCTCAATCCTCTTCCTTTCCGCACTGTTTATCGTCCATGTCTCACTCCCATACAAGGCAACACTCCATACAAATGCCTTCAGAAAGGACTTCCTTAGGCTTAAATCAATATTCGATGTTAACAAATTTCTCTTTTTCAAAAAAGCTTTTCTACCCATTGCCATTCTGCATTTTATATCCTCTGTACTGCGACCATCATTTGTTGTTTTACTGCCCAAGTAACAAAACTCATCTACCTCTTTTATTGTTTCATTCCATAATGTAATTCCTTCAGCATCACCTGATATTTTTACACTGAACTCCATTACCCTAGATTTGCTCTTGTTAACGTTCATCTTATATGCACCTTTCAGCACACTGTCCATTCCGTTCAGCTGTTCTTCCAGGTCCTTTGCTGTATTTGACAGAATTACTATGTCATCGGCAAAACGCAACGTTTTTAATTCTTCCCCCTGAACTTTAATTCCTTCACCAAATTTCTCCTTGCTTTCCTTTATAGCTTGCTCAATGAACAAAATGTATAAAATTGGCGAAATGCTACAAACCTGTCTTACTCCCTTCCCAACCACTGAATCCCTTTCATGCCCTTCAACTTTGACAACCGCTGTATGGTTTTTGTACAAGTTGTAAATAACCTTACGCTCCCTATATTTTACTCCTGCTTGCTTCAGAACTTGAAAGAGAGTATACCATTCAACACTGTCAAAAACCTTCTCCAAATCTACAAAAGCTAGAAATGTTGGTTTGCCTTTTCTTAATCTATCTTCTAGGATAATCCGTAACGTGAGTATTGCCTTCTAGTTCCTACATTTCTCCTGAACCCAAACTGATCTTCCCTGAGGTCGGCTTCTACGAGCTTTTCCATCCTTTTGTAAATAATTCGTGTCAATATTTTGCAACCATGGCTTATTAAACTGATGGTTTTGTAGTTTTCACACCTGCTTTCTTTGGAATGGGGATTATAACAGTTTTCTTAAAGTCTGAGGGTACTTCACCTGTCTCATACATCATACACACCAGGTGAAACAATTTTGTCATGGCTGGTTCTCCCAGAGACTTCAGTAGCTCTGAGGGAATGTCATCTACTCCAGGGGCTTTGTTTTGACTTAGGTCTTTCAGGGCTCTGTCAAATTCTTCTCTCAGTACAGTATCTCCTATTTTATCTTCATCTACATCCTCTTCCCTTCCTACAATATTGTCTCGAAGTTCATTTCCTTTGTAGAGCCCCTCTATATACTCTTTCCACCTTTCAGTTTTCCCTTCTTTGCTGAGAACTGGTTTTCCATCAGTGTCCTTGATATTCATAGAGCTGTTTTTCTTATCTCCAAATGTTTCTTTTATTTTCCTGTAGGCTGTATCTATTTTTCCCCTATTTATACATTCTTCTACGTCCTTGCATTTGCCTTCTAGCCACTCCTGCTTAGCCATTTTGCACTTCCTGTCAATCTCATTTCTTAGTCGTCTGTACTCCATTTTGCCTGTTTCATTTACTGCATTTTTATATTTTCTCCTTTCATCGATTAAATTTAGTATCTCCTGTGATATCCAAGGATTTTTTGTAAGTCTTGTCTTCCTACCTATTTTGTCCTCTGCTACCTTCACTATTTCATCTCTCAATTTTACCCATTCCTCCTCCACTGTTTTTTCTTCTCCTGTTTCTGTCAATTGTTGCCTAAAGCTCCCTATGAATTTCTCAAGAACTTCAGGTTCCTTCAATTTATCCAGGTCCCATCTCCTTATTTTCCTACCTTTTTGTAGTTTCTTCAGTTTCAGCCCTCAGTTCATAACCAACAAGTTATGGTCAGAGTCTATATCTGCCCCTGGGTATGTCTTACTCTGTAAAACCTGGTTCCGAAATCTATGTCTTACCATTATAAAATCTATCTGGTATCTCCCGGTGTCTCCTGGTCTCTTCCACGTATACAACCTTCTTTTGTAATTCTTGAACCAGGTGTTTGTTATATCTAAATTATGTTCTGTGCAAAATTCTACCAGGCGGCTTCCTCTTTCATTCCTTTTGCCCAGACCATATTCACCTACTATCTTCCCTTCCCTTCCTTGTCCTACTACCGAATTCCAGTCTCCCATAACAATTAAGTTTTCCTCTCCCTTAACTGTCTGAATAATTTCTTTTAGCTCCTCATATATTTCTTCGATCTCCTCATCATCGGCAGAGCTAGTTGGCATATAAACCTGTACTACCGTTGTTGGTGTTGGCTTCGTATCTATCTTGACAATGGTAATGCGATCACTGTGCTGGTCATAGTAGTTTACCCGCATTCCTGTTTTCTTATTCATTATCAATCCTACTCCTGTGATACCCCCAATTGATTTTGTATTTATAATCCTATACTCACCTGACCAGAAATCCTGTTCATCCTGCCACTGAACTTCACTAATTCCCACTATATCTAACTTCAACCTATCCATTTCCCTTTTTAAATTTTCTAATTTTCCTACTCGATTAAGGGATCTAACATTCCACGCTCCGACCCGTAGAATGCCAGTACTGTCCCTCCTGATGATCACATCCTCCTGAGTAGTCCCCGCCCGGAGATTCGAATGGGTGACTATTTTACCTCCGGAATATTTTACCCGAGAGGATGCCATCATCATATGTTCATACAGTAGAGCTGCATGTCCTCGGGAAAAGTAACGGCTGTAGTTTCCCCTTGCTTTCAGCCGTTCGCAATAGCTGTGTGGCAAAGCCACATGAGCTAATGTTACAAGGCCAGCTCAGTCAATCATCCAGACTGTTGCCCCTGTAACTACTGAAAAGGCTGCTGCCCCTCTTCAGGAACCACACGTTTGTCTGGCCTCTCCACATATACCCCTCCGATGTGGTTGCACCTACGGTACGGCTATCTGTATCGTTGAGGCACGCATGCCACCCCACCTCGGCAATGTCTGTGGTTCATGGGAGTGGTTCCTCTCCCTTAACTGTCTGAATAATTCCCTTTAGCTCCTCATATATTTCTTCTATCTCCTCATCATGGGCAGAGCTAGTTGGCATATAAACCTGTACTACTGTTGTCGGTGTTGGCTTTGTATCTATCTTGATAATGATAATGCGATCACTGTGCTGCTCATAGTAGTTCACCCGCATTCTTATTTTCTTATTCATTATCAATCCTACTCCTGTGATACCCCCAATTGACTTTGTATTTTTAATCCTGTACTAACCTGACCAGAAATCCTGGGTGTATTCAATTCAATTTATTGCCCCACTATATGGATCTGCTACCTTACAGTGCAGTTTATGCGGCATCGACTAGCCGTCGCTCTCGCTAGGTTAAAGAACGGTAGAGCAGCCAATCAGGAGTCGATTTATGCTGGCCAATAAGATTGCATGTTTTATGACCAGTAAATTTGGCGTCAATTTTGAAGTTTATTCGAGGATTTCGATGCGGCGTTTGTGTGATTGTAATAGATTTTCCATTTATAAGCGATTTTTAGACAGTAGTCTTATTACGGTCATAAGTGACCTATTATTAATATACCACAGCAGTCACAGCAGTTTTTTTGCTAGGGCGTTTTGCACCCGAATCTCCGGTTCAGAAACACTCAATAGATTTACAGTTAGTTGTAGGCTCGATATATATATATATACGAGGCGCGTCCAGAAATTAAGTTCCGTTTGGTTATATAAAAACGGGTACAGATACAGAAAAAATATTGATTGTACAAAAATCTACAACTGTTAAACTACTTTTCTACATAGCTTCCGAAATTTTGTAGGCAATTGTTATAGCATGGCACAAGGTTTTGTGTGCCTTTTTCATAGAATGTTGCCGCCCATGTATTCAACAGTGTGGTAACATGTTGTTTCAGCTCGTCATAATCGTTGAAGTGTTGTCCATCAAGGGCAGGTTTTAGGTGTAAGAAGAGGATTACTGTCAAAATATTTTTTTTCACGATAATGCCTGACCTCACACACCGAATGTGACCAAACAATTCTTACGGAAATTTGAATGGGATCTGTGTGATCATCCTCCATACAGCTCGGACCTCTCTCCTAGCGACTTTCATCTCTTCTTACACCTAAAATCTGTCCTTGGTGGTCAACACTTCAACGATGATAAAGAGCTGTTACCACATGGTTGAATACACAGGCGGCAACCTCCTGTGAAGCATGCATGCAAAAACTTGTGGCACGCTATGACAAGTGCCTACAAAATTTCGGCAGTTATGTGGAAAAGTAGTTGAAGAGTTGGAGAATTTTGTGCAATAAAAATTTCTTCTGTATATGTGCACAATTTCATTTTATTACCAAACTGAACTTACTTTCTGGACGCGCCTCGTGTATAACATTTCAGTCCGAGCTACCTCGATTGCAAGTATTCTTGGAAATTACCGCAATTACTTATACTGACCGAACAAGGGTACATACGATAACCTGTCAACCACAGAGCAGGTATAGCATGTTTTATTTATTTTATGATATGTGCGAAACAGTGATCAAGTGGCATCCATACTGATAGCAACTGCAACTTGTTGATCGTCAAAAACTTTTGCATACACCGCTTCGGTTTGTTTACGTATTATAATTGTAACGCTCTTCCTTATTGGCTGTCGCATCGCGACTCCTGATTGGCTACTCTTCCGTTCCTAAGCTAGCGAACGCGACGGCTAGCCGCTGCCGCATACACTGCACTTTTACCTGCACTGTTTTATAAATGTAAAATAGCAGTACTCGGAACAGACGCCACATGTATATATATAATATGCCGGTGACGGGCAATGATCCTATCGTTAGTGGGGAGGGGTGGGCAAGTTTGAAGCCCTTACTCTTACGGGAATTAGTTTCATAACTACGAGTTTGAGCACTGTGGGCAGGGCGAAGCTGGGAATTTGTATCTGACGGGAGGCGTGCTTAGGTAGTCCTTGCAGGTGCGGTGATCACTGTGTCCCCAGTGGTGTAGGGGTCAGCGCAACTGCCTAGAAAGCATGAGACCCGGGTTCGAATCCTGGTTGGGTACACATTTTCAGCTTTGCCCAATCGCAGTTGATGTCATATATTCTGTGAATATTGAATAATAATAACTGCAGGATCAGAAGTGACGTCTGTTCTTTCGGAACAGACGCCACATGTATATATATAATATGCCGGTGACGGGCAATGATCCTATCGTCCTAGTGGGGAGGGGTGGGCAAGTTTGAAGCCCTTACTCTTACGGGAATTAGTTTCATAACTACGAGTTTGAGCACTGTGGGCAGGGCGAAGCTGTGAATTTGTATCTGACGGGAGGCGTGCTTAGGTAGTCCTTGCAGGTGCGGTGATCACTGTGGTGTAGGGGTCAGCGCAACTGCCTAGAAAGCATGAGACCCGGGTTCGAATCCTGGTTGGGTACACATTTTCAGCTTTGCCCAATCGCAGTTGATGTCATATATTCTGTGAATATTGAATACTAACAACTGCAGGATCAGAAGTGACGTTTATTCTTTCGGAACAGACGCCACATGTATATATATAATATGCCGGTGACGGGCAATGATCCTATCGTTAGTGGGGAGGGGTGGGCAAGTTTGAAGCCCTTACTCTTACGGAAATTAGTTTCATAACTACGAGTTTGAGTACTGAGGGCAGGGCGAAGCTGGGAATTTGTATCTGACGGGGGCGTGCTTAGGTAGTCCTTGCAGGTGCGGTGATCACTGTGTCCCCAGTGGTGTAGGGGTCAGCGCAACTGCCTAGAAAGCATGAGACCCGGGTTCGAATCCTGGTTGGGTACACATTTTCAGCTTTGCCCAATCGCAGTTGATGTCATATATTCTGTGAATATTGAATAATAATAACTGCAGGATCAGAAGTGACGTCTGTTCTTTCGGAACAGACGCCACATGTATATATATAATATGCCGGTGACGGGCAATGATCCTATCGTTAGTGGGGAGGGGTGGGCAAGTTTGAAGCCCTTACTCTTACGGGAATTAGTTTCATAACTACAAGTTTGAGCACTGTGGGCAGGGCGAAGCTGGGAATTTGTATCTGACGGGAGGCGGGCTTAGGTAGTCCTTGCAGGTGCGGTGATCACTGTGTCCCCAGTGGTGTAGGGGTCAGCGCAACTGCCTAGAAAGCATGAGACCCGGGTTCGAATCCTGGTTGGGTACACATTTTCAGCTTTGCCCAATCGCAGTTGATGTCATATATTCTGTGAATATTGAATAATAACAACTGCAGGATCAGAAGTGACGTCTGTTCTTTCGGAACAGACGCCACATGTATATATATAATATGCCGGTGACGGGCAATGATCCTATCGTTAGTGGGGAGGGGTGGGCAAGTTTGAAGCCCTTACTCTTACGGAAATTAGTTTCATAACTACGAGTTTGAGTACTGAGGGCAGGGCGAAGCTGGGAATTTGTATCTGACGGGGGCGTGCTTAGGTAGTCCTTGCAGGTGCGGTGATCACTGTGTCCCCAGTGGTGTAGGGGTCAGCGCAACTGCCTAGAAAGCATGAGACCCGGGTTCGAATCCTGGTTGGGTACACATTTTCAGATTTGCCCAATCGCAGTTGATGTCATATATTCTGTGAATATTGAATAATAACAACTGCAGGATCAGAAGTGACGTCTGTTCTTTCGGAACAGACGCCACATGTATATATAATATGCCGGTGACGGGCAATGATCCTATCGTTAGTGGGGAGGGGTGGGCAAGTTTGAAGCCCTTACTCTTACGGAAATTAGTTTCATAACTACGAGTTTGAGTACTGAGGGCAGGGCGAAGCTGGGAATTTGTATCTGACGGGAGGCGTGCTAAGGTAGTCCTTGCAGGTGCGGTGATCACTGTGTCCCCAGTGGTGTAGGGGTCAGCGCAACTGCCTACAAAGCATGAGACCCGGGTTCGAATCCTGGTTGGGTACACATTTTCAGCTTTGCCCAATCGCAGTTGATGTCATATATTCTGTGAATATTGAATAATAACAACTGCAGGATCAAAAGTGACGTCTGTTCTTTCGGAACAGACGCCACACGTCTGTATAGTGTTTGTTTCTCGTGCAATAAATAATTGGAAGTGTTACTGGACCTCATGTACACCCCGTAAGTTTATTTCCAAGTGGACTGGGTGGCGTCTTTTTGTTTCACCGTTCTGGATCTATGAAAGCCGTAGACCACCACCGTCTGTAGAGAATGCCTCCGAGCCGGTGTGTCGCGTCACACAGAGTAGGCCGCGGTCGCGTAGCTCACTGCTTCTACATCTACATCCACATCTACATCCATACTCCGCAAGCCACTCGACGGTGTGTGGCGGAGGGTACCTTGAGTACCACTATCGGTTCCCCCTCCTATTCCAGTCACGTATTGTTCGCGGAAAGAAAGATTGTCGGTATGACTTTGTGTGGGCTTTAATATCTCCAAATTTATCCTCATGATCTCTTCGCGAGATATACGTAGGAGCAAGCAATATACTGCTAGACACCTCAGTAAAGGTAAGTTCTCGAAACTTCGACAAAAGCCCGTACCGAGCGACAGAGCGTCTCTCCTGCAGAGTCTTCCACTGGAGTTTATCGATCATCTCCGTAACGCTTTCTCTATTACCACATGATCCTGTAACGAAGCGCGCTGCTCTCCGTTGGATCTTCTCCACTTCCTCTATCAACCCCATCCGGTACGTATCCCACACTGGTGAGCAGTATTCAAGTAGTGTTGCTAAATGATAAAGGATCTTTCTTTTCTGTGTATTCGCAGCACATTACACTTGTCTACATTAAGATTCTATCGCCATTCCCTCCACCATGCGTCAATTCGATACAGATCCTCCTGCATTTCAATACAATTTGCCATTGTTACAACCTCTCTATATACTACAGCATCATCCGCAAAAAGCCTCAGTGAACTTCCGATGTTATCCACAAGGTCATTTATATATATCGTGAACATCAACGGACCCACGACACTCCCCTGTGGCACACCTGACATCACTCTTACTTCGGAAGACTTCTCTCCCTTGAGAATGACCTGCTGCTTTCTGTTATCTAGGAATTGCTGTCCAATCACACAATTAGTCTGATAGACCATATGCTCTTACTTTGTTCATTAAACGTTTGTGGGGAACTGTACCAAACGCCTTGCGGATGTCGAGAAGCACAGCATCTACCTGAGAACCCGTGTCTATGGCCCTCTGAGTCTCGTGGACGAATAGCGCGAGCTGGATTTCACACGAACGCCTTTTTCGAAACCCATGCTGATTCCTACAGAGCAGATTCCTAGTCTCGAGAAATGTCATTATATTCGAACATAAAACATGTTCCAAAATTCTACAACTGACCGACGTTAGAGATATGGGCCTATAGTTCTGCACATCTATTCGAGGACCCTTCTTGAAAACGGGGATGACCTGCGCCATTTTGCAATCTTTCGGAACACTGTGCTCTTTCAGACACCTACGATACACCACTGCAAGAAGGGGAAAAGTTCCTTGGCGCAGTGTAAAAAACGAACTGGTATCCCATCAGGTCCTGCGGCCTTTCCTCTTTTGAGCAATTTTCATTGTTTTTCTATCCATCTGTCAATTATTTCGATATCTGCCATTTTGTAATCTGTGCGGCAATTTAGGGAAAGAACTACATCCGTAAAAAGCCTCAGTGAACCTGCGATGTTATCCGCAAGGTCATTTATATATATCGTGAACAGCAACGGACCCACGACACTCCCCTGTGGCACACCTGACATAACTCCTACTTCGGAAGACTTCTCTCCATTGAGAATGACCTGCTGCTTTCTGATATCCACGAACTCCGAACTCCTCAATCCAATCACACAATTGGTCTGATAGACCATATGCTCTTACTTTTTTCATTAAACGTTTGTGGGGAACTGTATCAAACGCCTTGTGGAAGTCGAGAAACACAGCATCTACCTGAGAACCCATGTCTATGGCCCTCTGAGTCTCGTGGACGAATAGCGCGAGCTGGGTTTCACACGAACGCCTTTTTCGAAACCCATGCTGATTTCTACAGAGCAGATTCCTACTCTCGCTAAATGTCATTATATTCGAACATAATACATGTTCCAAAATTCTACAACTGACCGACGTTAGAGATATAGGCCTATAGTTATGCACATCTGTTCGAGGACCCTTCTTGAAAACGGGGATGATCTTTCGGAACGCTATGCTCTTCTAGAGACCTACGATTCACCACTGTGAGAAGGGGGGGGGGGGCAGTTCCTTCGCGTACTCTGTGTAAAAAACGAACTGGTATTCCATCCGGTCCTGCGGCCTTTCTTCTTTTGAGCGATTTTAATTGTCTTTCTATCCCTCTGTCAATTATTTCGATATCTGCCATTTTGTAATCTGTGCGGCAATCTAGGGAAGGAACTACATCCGCAAAAAGCCTCGGTGAACCTGCAATGTTATCCACAAGGTCATTTATATATATATATCGTGAACAGCAACGGACCCACGACACTCCCCTGTGGCACACCTGACATATCTCCTACTTCGGAGTTTGCCCGGTGTGAGGCGGTGGGTCGGGCCCCATCGGCCAGCCAGTCAGCTACGCGACCGTGGTCTACTCTGCATGACGTAGCACTCCAGTGCGGAGGCATTCTGTACAGACGGTGTTGGTACCACATGCCGTCAGTGCGAGAAGCCGAACTGGTCGTTTCGCCGACTCAACAGTACCAGATGTAAATGTTAATAGATAAACAGTGCTACGTCACAGGTGAAGTTCTAAGTTTAACCTTTAAGAAATCTTTCATGCAGGAGGACCGCACAAATGTACCATCATTTGATCAACGTGCTAATTCCGAAATGGGGGACATAGCAATAGGTATTTCCGGTGTAGAGAAGCAGCTGAGAGAGCTGAATACGAAAAAGTCTGCTGGTCCGGATGGAATATCAGTTCGGTTTTACAAAGAGTATTCTGCGGCATTGGCCCCCTACTTAGCTTGCATTTATCGCGAGTCTTTAATTCAGCGCGAAGTTCCTAGTGATTGGAAAAAAGGGAGGTGACTCCCTTTTATAAGTAAGGAAAGAGAACTGACCCACACAATTACAGGCCAATATCGTTGACATCGGTTTCATGTAGAATTTTGGAGCATATTCTCAGTTCGAATATAGTAAATTTCCTTGAAACGGGAAAGCTTCTTTCCATGAATCAGCACGGGTTTAGGAAACTTCGTTCATGTGAAACTCAGCTTGCCCTTTTCTCACATGACATCTTGCGAGCCATGGACGAAGGGCAACAGACGGATTGTGTTTTTCTCGACTTCAAAAAGGCGTTCGACGCGGTGCCACACTGCAGACTGCTAACCAAGATACGAGCTTATGGAATAGGTTCACAGATTTGTGACTGGCTGGAAGACTTCCTAAGTAATAGAACGCAGTACGTTGTTCTCGACGGCGAGTGTTCATCAGAGACAAGTGTATCGTCAGGCGTACCCCAGGGGAGTGTGATAGGACCACTATTATTTCCTATCTATATAAATGATCTGATGGACAGAGTAAGTTGTAATTTGCGGCTGTTTGCTGATGATGCTGCGGTGTATGGGAGGGTGTCGTCTTTAACTGACTGTAATAGCATACACGATGACTTAGACAAAATTTCTAGTTGGTGCGAAGAATGGCAGCTAGCTCTCAATGTAGAAAAGTGTAAGGTGATGCGCATGAGTAGAAAAAACAATCCCATAATGTTCGAATACAGCATTAGTAGTGAGCTTCTTGATGCTGTCGCGTCGTTCAAATATCTAGGCGTAACATTGCAGAGCGATATGAAATGGAACGAGCATGTAAGGACAGTTGTGAGTAGGGCGGACAGCCGTCTTCGGTTTATTGGGAGAATTTTGGGAAGATGTACTTCACCTGTAATGGAGACCGCATATAAAACGTTTTTACGACCACGTCTTGAATATTGCTCAAGTGTTTGGGACCCGCAGCAGATCAGTTTAAAGGAAGACATAGAGGTGGTTCAGAGACGAGCAGCTAGATTTGTTACCGGTAGGTTCGACCAATGCGCGAGTGTCACGGAAATGCTCCGGCAACTCAATTGGGGATCGCTGGAAGAAAGACGACGTTCTTTTCGTGAATTTCTGTTACGTAAATTTAGAGGGTCGGAATTTGAAGCTGAGTGTAGTACGATCTTGCTGCCGCCTACTTACATTTCGCGTAAAGATCACAAAGACAAGGTAAGAGCAATTAGGGCTCCTACGGAGGCATATAGGCATTCATTTTTTCCTCGTTCAATTTGGGAGTGGAATAGGAAAGGAAATATCTAGTAATGGTACAGTGTACCCTCCGTCACGCCGCCATTTTATAGTGGCCGTGCAGACCGTGACTGGAGCGCCTCAGTCCCCTCGGCCACCGTGGACGGCAATGGTTTCTAGATCTGCTTTCCATTATGTACGTTATTAAGTTGTATTGTTTTGGTGGAGAAGAAGTTTGATTGCAAATTAAATAATAAGTGAAAAATTGTACCTACGAGTATTCATTTCTACCACGACGCCCCAGGTGAATAATTTTGCAGCGAGCAGAACCTCCATACATCGTAATGTTGAAAAGCTGAGTATCGGTAGAATAAACTGTAATTACTTAATAACGTAAGAAATGTTATAATCTACATTACAGATACTACTAGAATTGTGTGTCATTAGTTTAAGTGTCATTTTAATTTTCTTCTTTATACTACACATTCTATATCTACATACATACTCCGCAATTCACCGTTAGGTGCGTGGCGGAGGGTACACTGTACCATTACTAGATATTTCCTTTCCTATTCCACTCCCAAATTGAACGAGGAAAAAATGAATGCCTATATGCCTCCGTAGGAGCCCTAATTGCTCTTATCTTGTCTTTGTGATCTTTACGCGAAATGTAAGTAGGCGGCAGCAAGATCGTACTACACTCAGCTTCAAATTCCGGCCCTCTAAATTTACTTAACAGAAATTCACGAAAAGAACGTCGTCTTTCTTCCAGTGATCCCCAATTGAGTTGCCGGAGCATTTCCGTGACACTCGCGCATTGGTCGAACCTACCGGTAACAAATCTAGCTGCTCGTCTCTGAACCACCTCTATGTCTTCCTTTAAACTGATCTGCTGCGGGTCCCAAACACTTGAGCAATACTCAAGACGTGGTCGTACAAGCGTTTTATACGCGGTCTCCTTTACAGGTGAGGTACATCTTCCTAAAATTCTCCCAATAAACCGAAGTCGGCTGTCCGCCTTACTCACAACTGTCCTTAAATGTTCGTTCCATTTCATATCGCTCTGCAATGTTACGCCTAGATATTTGAACGACGCGACAGCATCAAGAAGCTCACTACTAATGCTGTATTCGAACATTATGGGATTGATTTTTCTACTCATGCGCTTCACCTTACATTTTTCTACGTTGAGAGCTAGCTGCCATCCTTCGCACCAACTAGAAATTTTGTCCAAGTCAACCTGTATGCTATTACAGTCAGTTACAGACGACACCCTCCCATACACCACAGCATCATCAGCAAACAGCCGCAAATTACAAGTTACTCTGTCCATTATATCATTTATAAAGACAGAAAATAATAGCGGTCCTATCACACTCCTCTCGGGCACGCCTGACGATACACTCGCCTCTGATGAACACTCGCCGTCGAGAACAACGTACTGCGTTCTGTGACTTAGGAAGCCATTTACATAACATGGGTCCGATGGACCCTGTGGTTTACGTTAAAGTGTCGTTAAATTAGACTGGGTTGTAATCATTTACATTTGTTGGAGTACAGAGAATACTGCCACACACATGCGTTGTTGCGATCACAGAAAACGTATTCTTGTAACTTGCCATGTTCAACTGTCAGACAGCATACTTCTGTGTTGTGTAAGAAGCAAAGTATGACAGTGGGTGGTTATTAGTGTGTGACGATGTGCAGAAAGACTGTAGGAGTTTGGTACACAGCAGTATTGTTTGACATTCGATACTCATTCGGAAGAAAGGTAAGGGTTATTGGTAACACTAAAAAATAACATGAAGAGCCGCTATACTTCTACACTCCATAGGAGAAGAGAGTACTGAGGTCATTTATTCATATTATTATTTTTCAGACAATGTCAGGATCTGCATCTAAAAAAAAGGAGCAGGAAAGATGATAGCATACGTTTTTCAAGCCCAAATTTTGAATCAGTTGTTACTCAATTGGTAGCTGAAGATGACGGTTTCCTTTCAGATATAAGTTCTGCTTCGGATGAAAGCCATGAAGCTGTTCCTCAGGCAGTGTTATACGACTCTTTGGGTGAAGAATCACGTAGTGGTGGTGGTGAAGATGCTGATCTAGATCATAATATCTCAGGACAAATAAGCAGTGGAAGTGCTAACGTTTATATTGCTCCAAATGGTATGCTAGGGAGTGAAAGGCCTCCAGTGCAAAATAAAACGCCTGCTCAGAATGTGGTGAAATTTATACCATGACCATCAAACTGATGCGATGTTTTTGTGAAATGATTTATGCTTTGTCAAGTGCAAAATGACCTGTTAGAACACTGTGAAAAATAATATTGGTGGTTTCTGTATCAGTTTGTATAATATATTAAAAAAATTATACAGCGTTACATTGTAATAATTATACATTTTAAAAGCCAGTAAAATCATTAAAATAGCCACAGATCTCTTATATTATACTCATGAACCTTCAAATAAACATATTTGTGCATCATAATATCTACAAAACACTTATTTTCGTTTAAATTCTCATATTAGACGTAACGGGTCCAATGGACCCAGGGTATGTAAATGTGTAAAAAATATAGGTCATGCATTGAAGGGTTGAATCACCTTCAGAATCATGGAGGGGGGGTTATCATAATAAAATTGTATGGCGTCATGTTCAGCAGAGCCTTGACGCCATAAAATTTTATCATGTAACCTCCCCTCCACGATTCTGAAGATGATTTAATCGAAACGCGTCAATAAATGCGTGACCACATCATTATCTGTGGCCCTATAATTTTACACATCGTCCTAATAGCACTGTTTATCAATTAATACTGATATAGGCGCTTACCTCATCAACGACTTTATGTCACGTCTATTATAACATTTCTTACGTTATTATGTAATTACAGTTCATTCTACCGATACTCAGCTTTTCAACATTACGATGTATGGAGGTTCTGCTCGCTGCAAAATTATTCAACGGTGGCGTCGTTGTAAAAATAAATACTCGTAGATACAATTTTTCACTTATTATTTAATTTGCAATCACTCTTCTTCTCCACCAAAACATTACAACTTAATAACGTACACAATGGAACAGAACTTAGCTGATAGTACTTCCATTTTAAAACGCAGACTGACATGGCTTCCAGAGCACTTTGCGAAAGCCAGAACTCGAGCTCCCCACACGCAAGGCGGTGAGGCAAATATATAACATTGACAATAATGACATTACATTATGCATTGTTCATAACAATTGAATATACTAATTTACAATTACCAAACATACAAATAAAACATTTCATGTACACAAAAATAATCACAATATAAAACGGAAACTGTAAATACAATAATTTTGGATGGCGTATATCTTTTTAAGTCGTAATCTCGGACCTTGCTGTTTGACAATAAAGTGCGATGTTAAAAGTCAATTAATTAGTTAATGAGTACATCATACATTTTCCTAACATATATTGAACGATCAAATATCTTTGCAATTATCAAAATAGGTTCAAAATCTCATGTCAGTCAATATATACAAAAAATTACAATCTTCAAATCTCGACTATCACATTAATTAACTCAATTAGCTGGTCTGCACAATTTATTTATGAGCCTAACATATATACAATGCTATTTATTTTTATGTCTTTTGGATTTTGATGTCTTTTCTGTCGAGTTGTTGAAATAATGTCAATGACAAAACTATTGTTTATAGAACTGCCTGGAAACGTTATATACAAATCTCTTAATTAATGAAATCTATCACTTGTTAACTAATCACAGTATCACCGAGACACTCTCCTACGCTGATTCCTAGGCAGACTATTTCGTTTGTAACTAATTTCACACGCAACATACGAGGCGCGTCCAGAAAGTAAGTTCCGTTTCAACTTATCTCCGCTGCAGCGCTGTGATTGCAGTTCCGCACATTCGCTGTAGACGATGTGTATCAAGGAGAAGAACGTGCGCCATTTGGAGATCGCTGTCAGTTACTTACGCTTTGTTGTGCTTGTTTGAAATGTCGGCGTTGATTGAAAATCCCGCCGCCTGTGATATCAGGTCGGTGATTCGGTTTCTGAATGCGAGGAAAGTGAAACCGAGTGAAATTTATCGGCAAATTTGCGATGTTTGCGGACCAAATGCGATGAGTGATTCGATGGTGAGAATATGGGTCCGACAGTTCAATGGCGGGCGTAGTGATGTGCACGATGAAGAACGAAGTGGGCGTCCACCTTTGGTTACAGAAGAACTAGTTCACCCGATTGATGACAAGATCCAGGAATACCGTAGGTTTACAATTAGTGCTCTTGCTATGGACTTCCCCCAAATTTCACGATCACTGATGCATGAAATTGTAACCAAACAACTGAAATTGCGTAAACTTTGCTCACGTTGGGAACCAAAGATTGTCACTGAGCAACACAAAACACAACGGATCGGTAGTGCACTTGAGTTTTTGACCCGTTATGCTGAAAGTGGCGAAGAATTTCTGAGACGGATAGTCACAGGAGATGAAACCTGGGTTTCTTACGACGCCCCTGAGAGTAAGCGGCAATCAATGGAATGGAGGCACACTTCATCCCCACCAAAGGTAAAGCCGAAGCAAATCGTGACATCTCGGAAAATGATGTGCACAGTGTTCTGGGACTGGAAAGGCATCCTACGCATTGACTTCTTACCGCGTGGTCAAACAATCGAAGCAGATGCGTATTGCGAGACAATTCGTAAATTGCGCCGTGGAATGCAGAATAAGCGCTGGGGACTGCTGTGAAAAGGTGTTGTTTCGCTTCACGACAACGCACGACCACACACTGCAAATGTGACGAAAAACCTCCTACAGGGATTTGGCTGGGACGTGTTTGACCATCCTCCGTACAGCCCTGACGTCGCTCCTAGCAACTTTCATCTGTTCTTACATCTCACGTCTTTCCTTGGCGGTCATCACTTCACCAATGACGACGAGCTGAAAGAAACTGTTTCCAACTGGCTGAAGACACAGGCGGCAGATTTCTATGAAGAAGGTATAGAAAACCTGGTGCCACGCTATGACAAATGCCTGCAAAATTTCGGCAGTTATGTGGAAAAGTAGTTGAAGAGTTGTAGAATTTTGTGCAATAAAATTTTCTTCTGTGTCTGTGAATAATTTCAGTTTATTACCAAACAATACTTACTTTCTGGACGCGCCTCGTATATCACGACCACACGATTCGGGACCGATGCAGACGGTATCGTACGATAACATTGAGATGAGTGGGCCAGCATTATCATCACAAGATGTAAATGTTTCCTGTCTAGAGCTGCCCGCCATAGTCCGAGCTGTTCATCGTGGGCGAGGATTTTGGTTTTGGATGTCTTTTCAAAAAACTCAAAATGTTCAAATGTTTGTAGAACTTATGGGACTTAACTACAGGGGCATCAGTCCCTAAGCATACAAACTACTTATGTACTAGCTAAGACTAAGGACGGCACAAATGTCCATGCCCGAGGGGGGATTCGAATCCCGGACCGTAGTGGCCATGCAGACCGTGACTGGAGCGCCTCAGTCCCCTCGGCCACCGTGGCCGGCGATGTCTTTTCTGTCGAGTTCGTGAAATAATATACAATAACAGCGAGATTTATCGTCAAGAGAAGAAGCAAGGCTACTTTTAATAATTATGCACACATTGCTCTCATTCGAAGCTGATAACATTTAAGTTTCACTACACATACAGCGACGTTCACTTACTGCTCAGCATCTTTTGGGAAGGTGAAGAAACTTATATCCTTATTTGTATTCGAATTTTTACGGCAATTAGGTGCTGAACACCAACGGCCACCTTTTTAATGCTGCTCGTAATAAAAACAGAACAGCTCCAACTACTGACACACAGTTCTTTCTCTTCACTGCACTGCACTGCACCAAATACTTGTTTACTTTTATGCGATTCAGGCAGCTAAAACACACAATTAACAAACAAAGACGGCGCATTACCACGCCACAGAGTGATCGCACATTTACTGCTTTTCAAGATGGTCGATCCGCGCATGCGCACTAAATTTTGTACGACAGACTGCAGCGGGAGTTAAGTTTCTGCATACTCCTTATTCTGTGCCGACACAGACGGTATCGTACGATAACATTGAGATGAAAAGGCCGGCAGTATTATCACGAGATGTAAATGCTTCCTGTCTACAGCTGCCCGCCATAGAGTCCGAGCTGTTCGACGTGGGCGAGGTGAAGCGCAAGGAGCCGCTGCGAGGCTTCGTCCAGCCCGCGGATGCGCAGTCGGACGAGCTGCTGGTGCAGAGCGAGCTGACGGTCGTCTGCGGCTTCGTCGAGGCCGCGCCCGGCTCCGCCAGCAACAGCCTGCAGGCCGATCTGGCAACGCTGCTCAAGCTGGAGGAGGACGCCGACGTGACGCTGCTGGCCGGGCCCGGGGAAGTCCCGCTGCGGGCGCACTCCGCCATCTTGCGCGCGCGCAGCCGCGCCGTCGCCGCCATCTTGCAGTCGCCCGAGGCGTGGGCCAAGGCCGGCTACGTCGTCCGCATGCGGGAGGCGGAGCCGCGCGTCGTGAAGGAGCTGCTGCACTACGTCTACACCGACCAGACGCCGGCGCTGTCCGAGATGACAGAAGAGCTGCTCGCTCTGGCCAACAGGTATGGGAGAAAGACACTTTGGTTGCACAAATTTGAAAATGGTAGCTTAAAAACTACTTAAACCTAGGTAAACTAACCTAAGGAAAAACACACACACACCAAAGCCACAGGGAGGACTCGAACCTCCACAGCGAGCAACCGCGCGCTCCGCAGCGAGGCGCTTTAGACCGCTCGGCTAATCCACTGCGGCCTTCTTCCAGGGGTGTACCGTAGGTCTCCAAAAGGGCACAGTGTTCCGAAAGATTGGAAAATGATGCAGGTCATACACATTTTTAAGGAGGGACGTTGAACAGATGTGCAGAAATATAGGCGTATATCTCTAACGTCGGTCAGTTTTTGGAACATGTATTATGTACGAGTATAATGACATTTTTGGAGAATAGAAATCTGCTCTGTAGGAATCAGCATGGGTTTCGAAAAAGGCGCTCGTATGAAACCCAACTCTCGCTATTCGTGCACGAGACTCAGAGGGCCATAGACACGGGTTCTCAGGTAGATGCTGCGTTTCTCGACTTCCGCAAGGCGTTTGATACAGTTCCCCAGAGACGTTTAATGAACAAAGTAAAAGCATATAGTCTATCAGACCAATTGTGTGATTTGATTGAGACAGCATTCTCAATGCAGAGAAGTCATCCGAAGTAAGAGTGTTGTCAGGTGTGTCACAGGGGAGTGTCGTGGGTATGTTCCAAATTGCAAAATGGCAGATTTCGAAATAATTGACAAACGGATAGAAAAACTGCTCAAACGAGGAAAGGCCGCAGGACCAGATGAGATATCATAGTATGCGAAGGGACCTGCCCACCTTCTTGCAGTGGTGTACCGTAGGTCACTAAAAGAGAACAGTGTTCCTAAAGATTGCAAAATGGCGCAGGTTATCCCCATTTTCAAGAAGGGGGGTCGAACAGATGTGCAAGATACACATTTAAGACACTTTCCATACAGTTACAATAGCTGCTGCGCTATGTCTACACCGACCAGACGCCAGCGCTGTCCGAGATGGCAGAGGAGCTACTTGCCCTGGCCAACAGGTATGGGAGAACGACACTTTGCCGCACAAGTTGCAAAATGGCAGATAACGAAATAATTGACAGAGGGATAGAAAAACCGCTCCAACGAGGAAAGGCCGCAGGACCAGATGAGATACAATAGTACGCGAAGGAACTTGCCCCCCTTCTTGCCGTGGTGTACCGTAGGTCTCTAAAAGAGCAGTGTTCCTAAAGGTTGCAAAATGGCGCAGGTCATCCAGGTTTTCGAAAAGTGGCGTCGGACAGATGTGCAGAATACACAATTAAGACACTTTCCATACAGTTACAATAGCTGCTGCGCTACGTCTACACCGACCAGACGCCGGCGTTGTCCTTGATGGCGGAGGAGCTGCTCGCCCTGGCCAACAGGTATGGGAGAACGACACTTTGCCACACAAGTTTGAAAATGGCAGATATCGAAATAATTGACAGAGGGATAGAAAAACCGCTCAAACGAGGAAAGGCCACAGGACCAGATGACATACCATAGTACACAAAGGAACTTGCCCCCCTTCTTGCCGTGGTGTACCGTAGGTCTCTAAAAGAGCACAGTGTTCCTAAAGATTGCAAAATGGCGCAGGTCATCCCCGTTTTCAAGAAGGGGCGTCGAACAGATATGCAGAATACACAATTAAGACACTTTCCATAGACTTACAATAGCTGCTGCGCTACGTCTACACCAACCAGACGCCGGCGCTGTCCGAGATGGCGGAGGAGCTGCTCGCCCTGGCCAACAGGTATGGGAGAACGACACTTTGACACACAAGTTGCAAATTGACAGATATCGAAATAATTGACAGAGGGATAGAAAAACCGCTCCAAGGAGGAAAGGCCGCAGGACCAGATGAGATACAATAGTACGCGAAGGAACTTGCTCCCCTTTTTGCCGTGGTGTGCCGTAGGTCTCTAAAAGAGCACAGTGTTCCTAAACACTGCAAAATGGCGCAGGTCATCCCCGTTTTCAAGAAGGGTCGTCGAACACATGTGCAGAATACACAATTAAGACACTTTCCATAGACTTACAATAGCTGCTGCGCTACGTCTACACCGACCAGATGCCGGCGCTGTCCGTGACGGCGGAGGAGCTGCTCGCCCTGGCCAACAGGTATGGGAGAACGACACTTTGACACACAAGTTGCAAATTGTCAGATATCGAAATAATTGACAGAGGGATAGAAAAACCGCTCCAACGAGGAAAGGCTGCAGGACCAGATGAGATACAATAGTACGCGAAGGAACTTGCCCCATTCTTGCAGTGGTGTACCGTAGGTCTCTAAAAGAGCACAGTGTTCCTAAAGGTTGCAAAATGGCGCATGTCATCCAGGTTTTCGAAAAGTGTGCAGAATTCACAATTAAGACACTTTCCATAGACTTACAATAGCTGCTGCGCTACGTCTACACCGACCAGATGCTGGCGCTGTCCGAGATGGCGGAGGAGCTGCTCGCCCTGGCCAACAGGTATGGGAGAACGACACTTTGACACACAAGTTGCAAATTGACAGATATCGAAATAATTGACAGAGGGATAGAAAAACCGCTCCAACGAGGAAAGGCCGCAGGACCAGATGAGATACAATAGTACACGAAGGAACTTGCCTTCCTTCCTGCAGTGGTGTACCGTAGGTCTCTAAAAGAGCACAGTGTTCTAAAAGATTGCAAAATGGCGCAGGTCGTTCCCGTTTTCGAGAAAGGGCGTCGAACAGATGTGCAGAATACACAATTAAGACACTCTCCATACAGTTACAATAGCTGCCGCACTATGTCTACACGAACAGACGCCGTCCCTGGCCAGCAGGATGCCATCTAACATGGAAAACATGGAAAGGTAATGATGGCAAAGCCTTGTTTTAAGAGAAGCTCTGTGATGCCTACAGGGTGTCCGGAAAAGGACTCCTCGATTACAAAATTAAATACCTCGAAAACAAAGATCGACAGAGGAATGCAGTAAACGGTATATTTATTGTAAAAGCTTTAACTCGTTTATACAGTAGTTTGAAATAATAGTTACGAAAGCTACTGATATATGGCACTGTAATAGCGATACGTAATGCCTAGTATAAATAGTGATTTGAAGCCCAGAGCAATCAGTTCCACTATTGAAACGTGAAAGGAGGTTAGCGTACCAAAGGAAGAGATTAAAACCATGTACTCCTTTGAACAACGCGTTTTTCTGGTGCTAGAGTACCACAGGTTAGAAGAGAGTCCTACGGCAACAAGGCCACGTTTTCAAGCACGATTTAATGTTCCAAAATGACCCGATGCGAAAACAATTCGTACGCTCTTCGCAAAATTTCAACGAAAAGGCAGTGTAACTGATGATCTAGTGTGGCATGTTGGCCGCAAGCAAACCGCAGTTATGCCTGAAAATACAAGACAGTTACACAACTAGCATGGCAGTGTTTGTTTATACAAATAATATATTAACTATTTCTCATTTTATTTTCAATTCAACTTGTGTATTTTACCTTGAAATATTCAGTTAAATCACTTATCTGTGATATAAGAAATTGCAAGATTATAATAAATAGTACAAAGGATGTTTCTACTAACATAAAAACGTAAGAAGACATTTATTTAATGTGTAGTTTAATTATTTTGATTTTAAATAAAGTTTTAGTAATGTATTGGCTGAGCGCAAATCGGTTAGAACAGCTCACATGGGGAAGTTGATGACGTAGGGGATAAAACCCAAGCAGTTGAGCTTTTGGCGTGCGCACGCGCGAGGGCAGGAAGTGACGAGGCGGGAGCAAGTGGGGTAGCTGGCCGGGCGGCGTCGCTCTGCATCAGTCGGCATGTGGATCTCGAGGTGGTGACTTTAGATTTGTGTGTGGCAATCGCCACGTGTGGTTGCTCGTCGTAGACTGCACCAAGTTGAATCGAGTGGTACAGTGTGTTTGTAAATATTTAGCCGGTGGAACACGGTGTACGTCGCATTGAATTAAAGTGACTGTGATTTGTTAATGTAACACGTGTCGTTGCATAGGCATGAACAAAAACGGTGTTTGAGACAGCCACAGAGAAGCTAGATCTTTACCAAAGATATAATGCAATATAACATCTTTGTAAACGGATAGCATCAAAAGAGCTACCAAACAAGAAAGTCATTACTTCAAAAATTATTAAAAACGACTTTCTAAGAAAGTACCTATTAAAATCATATAGAGGTATAGACGCTGTGTTATTAACAACAAATAGAAAGTAAGTAATAAATTTAAAACTTTATAATGTACTCCCTATTTGTTTCGAAAAAAATATTTTCACATAATTTATTTAACTATTGCAGACCACTTGACTATGCCAAATACGGCGAAGCAGCTGTAGTGGACAATTGAATAAAGCTAATAAGCAGCAGTAAAGGTTATTATACTAATTTAAAATAATAATAATAAAGTATCCACAGTATGTCACAAGTGTTCCATTCAGAAAAATGGACAACAATTAATCCTATAATGAACAATACCTTTTTTTTCAGGAACGTTGTATCAACAGAATGAAATTAATTTGTAGCCTTCGCAATTACACACATAGTTTTGTTATCTTTCAGGAAGGCAAATGTGGGTCGCCAAAATGTTTTTACTTCGATGGGGGTCACGAGTTCAAAAAAGTTCTGAACCTCCGCTATAGCCCATTAACGAACTGCTCCACACAACTAATCCATTCACCGTACGCCCCAGACTAATTTCTGTCATCATTTGTCATCTGAAATTTGGTATGTCACAGGTCTCTTCACAATGTGAATCTAGGAGATTCCGGAAAAATATCTGTAACTAGCTGAAAACCCGCCGTTGACCGGGTATTTATTTATTTATTCCTGCCATTTCTCAGGTATATATTCAGTCGTATAAGAACTGTATCTCTGTAAAGGCTCTTGGGCACACAATTAGTAGTATAGAAGTAGTAGATTGTAACTTGGATGTGCTCATACCTCATGAACTACGTGTCATACTGTGGTACAATTTAGAAGTTACAATCAACTATATGCTTGCATACTGTTTGTAAAATTTCTTGCGGTTACAATTTGTAGTGCAGAAATTATAAATCGCAACGTCATACCGAATACCGTAGTTTTAGTCCATGAACAGCGGAACGTTACTGTTTGTGTGCTCATACCTCATGAACTACGTGTCGGAATGTGATACAATTTAGAAGGTAAACTCAACTATACGTGTGCATACTGTCTGTAAAATTTCCTGTCGCTACAATTTGTAGTGCTCAAATTATAAATTGTAACGTCATAGCGAGAGCCGTAGTTTTACTCCATAAACAGCGGAAAAGTAGTAAGTGAGAAACTTTTTTCCTTTCATCATTTCACTATGGTTGCCAGCGAGAAAAAGTTTAATAAAGACTGGAAATTATGTTTAAAGTTTGTTGCAAGTCGCTAAGTACTGTCGTTCTCATACAGTGTATTTCGAAAGTCTCGCCGCATTATATGGCATTTTTTGCGATTTCTATTGGTTATGACGTAATATCTATGGAACCATGTGCCGTATGTGATTCTTAACCATGCAGCAATTGGTACCTCACGGTAAGGAATGTGTGTACTAAATTTGGTTGAAATGGGTCCAATGGTTTAGGAGAAAATGAGCAGCATTGTCGCAATATGCAGCAGTTTTTCGCGCATCTCATTGTTTTTGACGTCATATCTCGTGAACTGTATATCGTATGTGATTCTTACACTTACGGCGACCGTCCTCATGGATGGAAGTTTACGTGTACAAAATTTCATAAAGATTGGAACAAAACTGTAGATTTGTATGCAACACGTACACACATACGGACACTCTGCTTTATATATTAGATGGTATGTCTACTGCGTCTAGTTCTAGCTACTATCTCGTATTCACAGTCCATTATATCCAAACACCTTGTAAAATAAACCACACTCCCTAATGGCGGTACTGTCGCGGTATAATTTGCACCTCTGGCCGGTCGCCATGATAGTGGCAAGCGAGCCGGCCGCGGTGGCCGAGGGGACTGAGGCGCTCCAGTCACGGTCTGCACGGCCACTACGGTTGGGGGTTCGAATCCCCCCTCGGGCATGGATATTTGTGCCGTCCTAGTTCGTAAGTACTTCATAAGTAGTTTGTAAGTTTAGGGACTGATGACCCCGTAGTTAAGTCCCATAAGCTTAACAAACATTTGAACATTTATTTGAAGTGGCAAGCGTCAGATAAATACGAGTGTTGTCACGAGATAAATTGTGTATTATATAGGTAACTTGCTGAAAACCCGGCGCTGCCCGGGTACTTATTTATTTATTCCTGCCATTTTTCAGCTATATATTTATTTGTATAAGGACTGTATGTCTGTAAAATCTCTTGGGAACACAATTAGTAGTAAAGAAGTAATAGATTGAAACTTGGTGCGTGATGTGGCGGTTTTCCATGAACGTTATTGTTTATGTGCTCGTATCTCGTGAACTACGTCTCGTACTGTCGTACAATTTAGAAGGTACACTCAAGTATATAAGCGTATACTGTCTATAAAATTTCCAGCGGCTACAGTTTGTAGTGTACAAATTATAAATTGTAACGTCATCCGAATGCCGTAATTTTAGTCCATGAACAGCGGAACGTTACTATTTATGTGCTCATATCTCATGAATTATGTGTCGTACTGTGATGCAATTTAGATTGTACATTCAACTATATGTGTGTATACTGTCTGTATAATTTCCTGCGGCTACAATTTGTAGTGTACAAATTATAAATTGTAGCGTCATACCAAATGCCGCAGTTTTACTCCATAAACAGAGAAAATGTAGTAAGCGAGAAACTTTTTTCCTTTCATCATTTTGCTATGGGTGTCAGCGAGAAAAAGTTTAATAAAGGTTTGAAATTATGTTTAAAGTTTGTTGCAAGTCGTTAAGTACTCTTATTCTCATATAGCGTATTTATAAAGTCTTGCCGCACTATGTGACAGTTTTCTGCGATTACTTATTGTTTACGACGTTATATCTCCTGAACCATGAGTTGTGTGTGGTTCGTACTCGTACAGCAATTGTTATCTCACGTAAAGAATATGTGTACCAAATTTGGTTGGAATCCGTCCAGTGGTTTAGGAGAAATTGAGCAGCATTGTAGCTAAATGCAGCAGTTTTAGACACATCTCATTGTTTATAACGTCATATCTCGTGACCTATATATCGTGTGTAATTCTTACGATTACGGCGACCGTCCTCATGGATTGAAGCTTACGTGTACAAAATTTCATACAGATTAGAACAAAACTGTAGATTTGTATTGTGACGATACTGCTGACCCCCTCATCTCAATGTTATCATACGATACCGTTTGCGTGGGACCCGGAATCGTGTGGTTCAGTTGTGATATATGTTGCATGTGAAGGTAAAAACGAAATAGCCAGCCTAGGAATCAGTGTAGGACAGTGTCAGGGTGATATTGTGATCAAAACAAGTGATAGATTTCATTAATTAAAAGATTTGTATAAGATGTTTCCAGACAGTTCTATAAACAATACTTTTGTCATTGTAAATTTCAATAAATAGACAGACGAAAGATAAAAACTTCTGTAAAACATAAATAAACGAAAATAAATAGCATTGTATATATGTTAGGCTCATAAACAAGTTGTGTTGACCAGCTAATTGTGTTATTTCGATTATTACATTAATTATCAATATTGAATTCTTTGTATATATTGACTGTCGTGAGATTTTGAACTTATTTTGAGAATTGCCAAGATAATTGGTAGTTCAATATATGTTAGGAACATGTATGATGTACTCGTTATCTAATTAATTGATATTTAACACTTTGATTTGTTGTCAAATAAAAAGTAGCGCGATTAAAACTTAAAAAGATAGGTGCTCGAAAATTATTGTATGTATAGTTTTCATTTTATATTGTGATTGTTTGTGTGTACATGAAATGTTTTATTGTTGTGTTCGTTAATTGTAAATTACTATATTCAATTGTTATGAACAATGGATAATGTAACGTCATTATTGTCGATGTTATATATTTGCCTCACCGCCTTGCGTGGGGGAGTTCGAGTTTCAGTCGTTTGTCGAGTACTGTGGAATATATGTCAGTCTGTGTTGTTGTGGTAATTTGTGTACGATTTTGGTGGAGAAGAAGTTTGATTTAAATTAAAGAAGAAGTGAAAAATTGTACATATCGACTATTTATTTCTACCACGACGCCCCAGGAGAATAATGTTGCAGCGAGCAGAACCCCCATACAACGTAACGTTAAAAAGCTGAGTATCGGTAGAATAAACTGTAATTCCTTAAAATATATTAAAACGTTTCAGTATGCAACACGTACAAATATACGGACACTCTGCTTTATATATTAGATGAGGTATATGTACTCATTTGATAGTCAGTTAGACTATTGAAGTATACGTGAAACATTATGTTGAAGAGCTGCTCAGCATTTATAAAGAACGAATACTGTCTTTCCATTTATATTTGTCAGGAGTACAAGTAGCCTTACAAGTTGTGTTCAGAGATAGTTCCTATTGTTTAACAGTTTGTTAGTCAAGACGATATACGATTGAATGAAAGAAATATCAGGTTTTCACAATAGTGGCAGCTCTTCAAAACGAGCTACTTCAGGCATTACTGGTGGACAGGAAGTTCAAAATGTTTCATTTTATGATTGTGTAACATAACTATTAGTGACACGAGATCATTTGCCTCATTGCATTTGAATTTTTGTTTGTTGTTGTTGTTATGGTCTTCAGTAATGATTAATTACTTTAATTAATACTTTATACTAAAGTTCGTGTCGTTTATACTTGAAGAGAACTCAAAGGAAATGAAGTAGAGTTCCAATCCATAGATGATTTTTAGTCAGTTCCTATCACACTAAATTTAATGAATAAATTACCCTGTTGTAGACGCTACTTCTCGTGTTCATTTCTCTATTTGCCTCTTCTACATCTACATCTACATCGATACTCTGCAAATCACATTTAAGTGCCTGGCAGAGGGTTCATTAACCACCTTCATAACTTTTCTCTACCGTTCCATTCTCTAATAGCGCGCGGGAAGAAAGAACACCTAAATCGTTCCGTTTTCGATCTGATTTCTCTTATTTTATTGGGATGGTCATGTCTCCCTAAGTAGGTGGGTGCTAGCAGAATATTTTCACATTCAGAACTAAAAGTCGGTGATTGAAACTTCGCAAACAGATCACGCCGCAATGAATAACGTCTTTCTTTTAATGATTTCCACCCCAATTCGTGCAACATTTCCGTGACGCTTTTCCCCCCGTAACGTGATAAAACAAAACGAGCTGCCCTTCTCTGAACCTTCTCAATATCTTCCGTCAGTCCCACCTGGTGAGGATCCCACAAGGGGCAACAGTACTCCAGGAGAGGACGCACAAGTGTGATGTAGGCAGTCTCTTTGGTGGAGCTGGTGCATCGTCTAAGAGTTCTCCCAATGAAACGTAACCTTTGGTTCGCCTTCCCCACAATATTTTCTATGTGTTCTCTCCAGTCAAAGTTGTTCGTAATTGTAACTCCTAGGTATTTGGTAGAATTTACGACCTTAAGGTTTGACTGATTTATCACGTAATTGAAGTTCAGCGGATTTCTTTTAGTGGTCATGTGTATTACTTCACACTTTTCTTTATTTAGTGTCAATTGCCAATTTTCGCACCAAGTAGAAATTTTGTCTAAATCGCTTTGCAGTTGCTTTTGATCCTCTGTTGACTTCACTAACCGATAAACGACAGCATCATCCGCGAACAGTCTAAGGGAGCTATTCAGATTATCTCCTAAATCGTTTATAAACACGAGGAAGAGTAGGGGACCAATAACGCTTCCCTGTGGAACGCCAGATATCACTTCTGTTTTACTCGATGACTTACCGTCAATTACAACGAACTGTGTCCTTTCTGATAGGAAATCGTGAATCCAATCGCACAATTGGGGATATATTCCATAAGCACGCAATTTCATTAGAAGCCGCTTGTGGGGTACAGTATCAAAAGCCTTCCGGAAATCCAGAAATATAGAATCGATTTGAGATCCCTTGTCGATGGCACTTAACACTTCATGTGAATAAAGGGCAAGCTGTGTTTCGCAAGAGCGATACTTTCTGAATCCGTGCTGACTATTGGTTAATAGGTCGTTCTCTTCGAGGTAGTACATAATATTCGAACAAAGTATATGTTCCAAAATCCTACTGCAAATCGACGTCAATGAGATAGGCCTGTAATTTTGGGGATCACTCCTATTGCCTTTCTTGAATATTGGAGTAATTTGGGCAACTTTCCAGTCTTTGGGTACAGATCTTTCGCTGAGTGATCGGTTGTAAATTATAGCTAAGTACGGAGCTATTTCATCAGCATACTCTGAGAGGAATCTAGTTGGTATACAATCTGGCCCGGAAGATTTATTTTTGTTTAGACTTAAGTTGTTTTACTACTCCAGGAACATCTACTTCTAAGTTTCGCATGCTGGCATCTGTTCTTGGATTGAATACTGAAGTGTTCACTTCGTCTTCTTTGGTGAAAGAATTTCGGAAAGCTGTGTTTAGTAATTCTGCCTTAGCAGTACTGTCGTCGGTTGTTTATAATGCTTCCCGTTTGAGCCCACCGACTGGAAATTACTGCATGAAAAATAACGTTTATGTCAGACACCTCAAATTGATCGTTTTTACACCTTCATTTATCTTTTTACAGTAAAACAATTTATCCATTTAACGCAGTGTGGCAGAAACACTACTACTGAATAAAAATATAACTGACGTACACGTTTTTAAAAAAACCCATGCCGTTTTCTGCTGTTTCGTTTCATAAGTATACCGTTTATTCGATGTCTCAACTATTTTGTGAATAGTATTAAAATTTTCATAGATAGCTGCCGTTGTATTTGAGCTACTTTGTACGGAAAGCAACTAGAAAAAAGATTACAGATGTCAACGTGAAATTCGGTGTACGCAAATACTACTAACAACTAGATAGAGACAGATATACGTTCAGCAATGTGGCGTCGAACGTCACGCTTTCGTAATACACAGTACTGACTCCAGATTATCTTTGAGTTCACTGGAAGAAACGCTGTTGCCAATTTGTACACCGCATGTGTAATACATTTACACACAACCAATAGTAACTATACATTCAAAGAGTCTGAAGCTATTTTATAGTTATATATTTAAATGAGACATAGTTTTCGCGAGTTAAGTCGAATGAATACACCCTCTAACCAAAAGAGTCTTAACGCACATTTAAAGTTCGAGAGGAAGTTTGCCACCATAATGGCTGCCGAGACGGTCTTCAATTTGCCCGCTGTTCGCAGTCGGCTGCTTACTGGATTGTAAGGGCTTGATTAATTCTCACCATGCTTCCATAATCACTCCATAAACCTTTTCACGTTAAACTGCAGCTTTTCCAATGCACTGCCCTTTATTACACTGTGTGTACAACCGTAGCGGCAACTATAAGTGTGCATATCGCAGTCGAATTACTTTCGTCACCTCATGTTACAGTCAACTGTTTAACAGGATGACCTCTGTAGTGTGCCACTTTACCTTTTCTTCTTGTACAGATCATTCGATTCTAGGCAAATGGACGCAAAACGAATTTTATTTGTATCCTGTAAAATTATATGTTGTTGAGTTTATAGACAAACAAAAATCAAACATAAGGACAGGCAGTGAATTAAATTAGTGCTGTGGCCGGGATTCGAACCCGGGACCTACTACTTACTAGGAGGACATGGACTGTCTTAAGGGGACATGATCGTGAAAATGACAAAAAATTTGCAATTTTTTTATCTGTAGGAAAGACCTTTTCATGTTGATTTTAAAAATGCATAGTTTATGGGCATCATCATTTTCCGTTCGTTCTAAAATTGATGTAGAACGTAATGGTGCTCAGGGGCAACGCCCATCTGTCAGTTTGAAGTGAGTCAGATTCCGTGATGTTCCTCCGTCGTTAGTTACGGATCGTTAACACAGGTGTATTCTAGAGCTCGGCTGAGAAAATTATGTAAAGACTACAGTGGAAACAAAATATCAGATGGAAAACACATAGGTGGTGCAGGTCGTCTTACAAAAAGTGAAATTGATTCTTTGACACAATATTATGGACTAGCAATAAGGAGAAATGTAGAAGATTTAGAGAACATGAGACGAGCTGTTTGGGCATCATGGTTTCACAGAGTGTCAACAGATGAAACCCCACAGCATGGTTTGTGTCCAAAAGGGGAAGATTCATGGTGCAAGTACTGGTTGAGCAATGCTACAGGCATACGATATACCCACAAGCTTTCCTTGCCACTTGCTGTAATGGAGGCAATTAAGCCTATATATAGGGATCTGGCAAATAAAAATCGGCTTAGGAAATGTATGCATGGTCTCTCGCAGAATGCAAATGAAAGCTTCAACAGTTGTATATGGGAGAGAATGCCCAAAACTGTATTTGTTGGGCCAACAGTGCTGAAGATTGGTCTAATGGATGCAATAATAACATTCAATGATGGCGCAATTTCAAGGATCAATGTTATGAAGAAATTGAACATCCAGACGGGAAGGAATATGGCTTTGGCTCTAACTTCTATTGATAAGAGAAGGGTAACCGAAGCAGAGACAGCTGCAGAAGCTGCTACCAAGGAGTCAGGGATAAAGAAAAGAATGAAGAGAAAGAGTATGGAGGATAAGGAAACAGGACAACAGCTGGATTATGCAGCTGAAATGTTCTAAACCACCATAGCGGTGAGTTAATAAATCTGTAAATCTTTGTTTGCGAATTACCGAAAACTTGAATTTTCATCTCCCAGGTACACTTTTCTCCTAAAATTTCTTTCAAAAACTTTTATCATGATGATGATATCGGTGATATTTGAGCTACACTTTTAGATATTTTTGTTGTTGTGATATAAATTACTTGTCTTTTTCACAGATCAGCATCAGGGAAGGAAATTGGAGGCATAAAACATTTATGTGAATGTTGTGTGTAGTGTGACTCTGTTTTCCAAGCTGTGAGGTCAGTAGCTCCAGAGTAAATGGTACCGCAGTGAAATAGTGTTCCGTTTTTTATACTATGGTAAATATTTTTGTCACTACCAAACCATAATAAATATTCCAATAATGTTTTGGAAACTGCTTTGCCTAATGACCCTAACTGTTTGTAAAACGTTTGAGTTATCTCTCATTTATAGATCAGTAGCAACGTGAGGGAGAATATAAAGCTAAAAATGCAGCCCGTTCAGGGGCGTGTCCCTTTAAAGCATGTCTTCCTCCACACCATATACTTTAATTGTGCCTCATGTTCCCTGTGAAATGCGTATCAAACTTCCAGGGCTCTCCTATACTGCAGTAGCACCCCAGCAAAGAACGCGAATGGGAACAATCACACCTTGTTTCTCAGGGTGAGGTGATATAAATATCAAGAAATAATGCAATTCCTTGAGACAACATTGTCTCATTGTACCGAAGGTATTAAACATAAGGAGAGGCAATGAATTAATGTATGTGGTGTGGAGGGAGACGTGCTTTAAGACAGTCTGTCTAGTTGCTTTGTCTGCAATGCTGTGTTAGCTGAGTGGTCTAAAGCGCCTACCTAATAAGTAGGAGGTCATTTGACAGGGAACATGAGGCAGAATTAAAGTATGTGGTGTGGAGGGAGACGTGCTTTAAGACAGTCCGTGTAGTCGCTTTGTCTGCAATGCTGTGTTAGCTGAGTGGTCTAAAGCGCCTACCTACTAAGTAGGAGGTCCCGGATTCGAATCCTGCCCACATCACAGATTTTAATTCATTGCCTCTACTTATGTTTAATACCTTTGTGTATAATGAGACAATGTTCTCTCAAGGAATTGTATTATTTGCTGATATTTATATCACCTCAGCCTGAGGAACAAGGCGGCATTATTCCCATTCACGTTCTTTGCTAGGGTGCTACTCCAATATAGGAGAGCCCTGGCAATTTGATACGCATTTCACAGGGAACATGAGGCGGAATGTGGTGGGGAGGGAGCAATGCTGTGTTAGCTGAGTGGTCTAATACGCCTATCAGTAAGTAGGAGGTCCTGGGTTCGAATCCCGGCTACAGCACAAAGTTAAATTCATTGCCTCTCCTTATGTTGAATACCTTTGGTGTAATGAGACAATGTCCTCTCAAGGAGCCGGGCACGGTGGCCCAGCGGACTGAGGCGCTCCAGTCACGATCTGCACGGCCACCGCGGACGGGGGTTCGAATTCCCCCTTGGGCATGGATATTTGTGAGGTCCTTAGAATTAGTTAGTACATAAGTAGTTTGTAAGCTTAGGGACTGAAGACCTCATAGTTAAGTCCTATAAAAAATAATATAATGAGACAATGTTTCTCAAGCAATTGTATTATTTGTTGATAAGCTAAATTCAGCTTGTAATTGAGATTAGTATGCTTGATTGACTGACACATGGCTTGAAGATGACAACAGACTGAAGTGCCCTCGTGGTCACAGGTACGAGCTGACGGGTCTGATGCGGCGGTGCGAGCTGGAGTTGTGCGACAGGCTGACGGTGGGGAACGCGGCGCGGACCGCGCAGCTGGGCGTGGCGCACTCGTGCCTGATGCTGCTGCAGTTCGCGGTGCCGTTCATCGAGCAGCGCTACGGGGAGGTGATGGGCACGCCCGGCTGGGCCGCCGCCGTCCGCACCGATCCCGCGGCCATGGCCACCGTCAGCCGGCTCATCTCGGACGTCACCAGGGGCGAGTTCAAGATCCAACTCTGACTCCGCATGGTCACCCAGTCAAATTATAAAAGGCTTCATCTGACTCTGCAGACTGTGCACGGTCACCAGTAAATTATAAAAGGTTTCATCCGTCTCTGACTCTGTACACTGTGCACCGTCACACAGTGAAATTATGAAAGATTTCATCCGACTCTGACTCTGCACACTGTGCACGTTCACCCAGTCAAATTTTAAAAGGTTTCATCCGACTCTGACTCTGCAGACTGTGCACGGTCACCCAGTCAAATTATAAAAGGTTTCATCTGACTCTGACTCTGAACACTGTACCCAGTCACCCAGTCTAATTATAAAAGGTTTCATCTGACTCTGACTCTGTACACTGTACGCGGTCACCCAGTCAAATTATAAAAGGTTTCATCTGACTCTGACTCTGCAGGCTGTGCACGGTCACCCAGTCAAATCATAAAAGGTTTCATCCGACTCTGACTCTGTACACTGTACACGGTCACCCAGTCAAATTATAAAGGGTTTCATCTGACTCTGACTCTGTACACTGTACACGATCACCCAGTCAAATTATAAAAGGTTTCATCTGACTCTGACTCTGTACACTGTACACGGTCACCTAGTCAAATTATAAAAGGTTTTATCCGTCTCTGACTCTGTACACAGTAACCCAGTCAAATTATAAAAGGTTTCATCCGTCTCTGACTCTGTACACTGTACACAGTCACCCAGTCAAATTATAAAAGGTTTCATCCGTCTCTGACTCTGTACACTGTACACGGTAACCCAGTCAAATTATAAAAGGTTTCATCCGACTCTGACTCTGCAGGCTGTGCTCGGTCACCCAGTCAAATTATAAAAGGTTTCATCTGACTCTGACTCTGTACACTGTACACGGTCAACCAGTCAAATTATAAAAGGTTGCATCCGACTCTGACTCTGCACAGTGTGCACGATCACCCAGTCAAATTATAAAAGGTTTCATCCGACTCTGACTCTTGCCCTCTTTGCATGGTCACCCAGTCAAATTATAAAAGGTTTCATCTAACTCTGACTCTGTACACTGTACACGGTCATCCAATCAATTTATAAAAGGTTGCATCCGACTCTGACTCTGCACAGTGTGCACGATCACCCAGTCAAATTATAAAAGGTTTCATCCGACTCTGACTCTTGCCCTCTTTGCATGGTCACCCAGTCAAATTATAAAAGGTTTCATCCAACTCTGACTCTGTACACTGTACACGGTCATCCAATCAATTTATAAAAGGTTTCATCCGACTCTGACTCTGCATACTATGCAGTCAAATTATAAAAGGTTTCATCCGACTCTGACCCTTGCGCACTGTGCACAGTTACCCAGTCCAATTATAAAAGGTTTCATCTGACTGACTCCTTCTAATGCTAAGTTGACGATTCCTTGATGTCGCAGTATGTGTCTTACTCAGGATATGTCAGAAACTCCTTTTCTCCCCAATTCGGTCAAGCACCTCATTAGTTACGTGATCCACCCATCTAATTTTCATAATTTGTCTGTAGCACCACATTTCAAAAGCTTCTATCATCTTTTTATCTGTACTTCTTATCATCGACGTTTCACTTGCATACAATGCTACACTCTAGAGAATTGCTTTCAAAAAGGACTGGCTAACATTTAAACTAATATTGGACGTTAACAAGTTTCGCTTCTTTAGAAACGCTTCTCTCCCTATAACCATTCCGCATTTTATATCTTCTTTACTTCGGACATCAGAAGTAATCTTGCTACCCAAGTAACAAAACTCATCTACTACTTTTATTGTCTCATTATCTAATATAATTCCTTCAGCTTCGCCTGATTTTCTGACGCTACATTCCATTACCCTTGTTTTACTCTTGTTGATGTTCATCTTATACCCTCTTTTCAAGACAATATGCATTCCATTCAATTGCTCTTCCAGATTCTTTGCGGTCTCTGACAGAATTACTATGTAATCGGCAAACCGCAAAGTTTTCATTTCTTCTCCCTGAACATTAATTCCTTCTCAAAACTTTTCCTTGCATCCCTTCACTGCTTGCTCAGTCGAACAACATTGGGGAAAGGCTACAACCCTGTCTTAATGTTTCTGCATGAACTAAAAATTCATTTACTGTTCAAAATGTCACATTAAGAAACTTGTTGAGAATTTTTTTGAGATGCAGTTCAAATGTGACATTACTCTCGAATAATTTTTTCATGTGATAAACGTTTAAATTTTTTACACGTGTCTGCGCATTATACTTATCAGTAGCTCTTTTTGTTTTCGCTTATTTAAGAACCAATATACGTGAATGAAATAATTTTTTCTCAGAACCCTCATTTTTTAAAAAATTCACTTCATAAATTTGAATTTTGTCGCAATAAGTGCTCTGTAAAATATACATTTTGCACTATATTTGTATTGAAATCCTTTTTTTAGGATTATTTGAACAATTCTGCAAAATTGAAATTGTAAACTTTAAATTGCGTTTCCATTTTAATAGATATTTTTTCGCTTTAACTTTCAAGGTAAATGTTATACTTAATTATGTATCTTTAATTGTATGATTCATATACGTTTATAACTGAAATATATTAAGTAGTTCTACAATGTTTCTCTTAGAGTGTACTTAATAGTTTCATCCTGCATATGAACATAAGTGAATTTTGTTACAGTATTTGTATACATGATCATTTATTAAAATAAAATTAAATTCTTCTTCTTCTTCAGTTTGTCCCAGTTCATGGGTTACTGTTCCCGATTTTTGCCTTCCATTTCTCACGGTCCCAATTGTCCTTCCAGCTCTGTCCCTTCTCCCTCAGGTCTTCAGTGATGCAGTCCATCCATCTTCTCTTCAGTCTGCCTCCTTTTCTGCTGCCCTCGCCTTGTAACTCCATTGTTCTCTCCAAGAGGAGTCCCCCATCCCTTCTCATCACATGCCTGCACCATTGTACACTTCTTTTCTGGGTTTTCTTCAACGTCTCCACTACACTTGTCTGCTCTCGAATAAGTTCATTTCTCATTATGTCCATCCTCATTTTCCTCATCATCAACCTCAGTATACGCATCTCGGCCACGTTTAATTTCTTCTCCTACACTTTCTTTAATGACCAGATCCCACTATCATACAACATAGCTGGTCTCATTACCGATTTAAATTTTTTTCCTTTTGTCTTTGGTTTTATTCTTTTGTTGCAGAGCACACCTGAAACCCTTTACCAGTTCGTCCATCCAGCCTGGATCCTGGAGCTTACCTCCTTATCTAAACCTCCTTTACTGGTTACATAGGAACCCAGGTACTTGAATTCTCCAACTCTCTCTCCAATTGATCATATGCCATCATAATTTTCCCATCTATTCCAATTCCACCAAACCACAGGTATTCGGTCTTCTTCGTGATAACTCTGATGCCTTCATCTGCCATTTCCTCCCTCCATCTCTCCAATGTGCTTTCTACCTTTTCTTTGCTCTCCTCCACTATCACTACTTCACCTGCAAAACTATCCGACCATAAAGCCAGCCCCTGCACTCCTTCCACCAACACATCCATCACTATTTTGAACAGGTATGGACTAAGTGTTGACCCTTGATGTAGTCCAACCATGTTAAAATTAAAATAAATTATTGTTAAAAATGAAGTACCTTTTGAAGTGGTGTTAAAATTTTTCTTAATATTGTTAGCATTCATTATTGCCTGTCTTATCGCTGTGTATTCATCCCTACACATTTCTCTAAAAATGCTTTGATTTTTCCTGTTATTATCTATATAGATTCTTCTTCTACAACGTGTGTATCCAGGTGATTCAGTACATGCCACAGTACTCTGCTCCAAATTATGAAAAAAGACATTTCTTATATTTCTTTAACCTCCTACTAATTGTACTATCTTTTCGTCATACATTTAGCTTATTATCTTACTATTACTACGCCTGCATAACAGCATATTTCGGTTTTCTTCTTTTATTTTTGCTGTGATCCCTTGCCTGCAGTACTATACAGCAAAAAAATTCAGTATTGTCAAATATTTCAGTATATGACAGCAATATTGCTTAATTCCTGGGGAAAGAGTTTTAAAACTATTTTTCTGTGAAATTTCGGTTGCTTGTACATCTACATCTACATCATGGGATACTCTGCAAATCACATTTAAGTGCCTGGCACAGGGTTCATCGAATCACCATTATACTATTTATCTCCCATTCCATTCTCGAATAGCGCGCGGGAAGAAAGAACACCTGAATCTCTCTGTTCGAGCTCTGATTTCTCGTATTTTATTCTGATGATCATTTATACCTATGTAAGTGGGAGTCAACAATATATTTTCGCATTCGGAGGAGAATGTTGCCGATTGGAGTTTCGCATGTAGCCCACGCCGCAGCGATAAGCGCCGTTGTTGTAATGATTTCCATCCCAGATCCTGTATCATTTCCGTAACGCTGTCTCACCTGTATCGCGACAATACGAAGCGAGCTGCCCTTCGCTGGACTCTTTAGATGTCCTCCGTCAAACCCACCTGATAAGGATCCCACACTGGGCTGCAATACTCCAAAAATGGACGGACAAGCGTAGTGTATGCAGTCTCTTTAGTAGTTCTGTTGCATCTTTTAAGGGTTCTGCCAATAAAATACAGTCTCTGGTCACCTTTTAGAGTCAATTATTTAGAGTCAATTGCCAAATTTTACACCGTACTAATACCTTATTCAGAGCGTTCTGCAGTTGGTTTTGATCTTCAGATGATTTTACTAGACGGTAAATGATGGCGTCATCTGCAAACAACCTAAGAGAGCTACTTAGATTTTCCCCTAAATCGTTTAGGTAAATGAGGAACAGCAGAGGACCAATAACACTACCCTGTGGGACGCCCGATATCACTTCTGTTTTAGTCGATGCCTTAGCATCGATTACTTAGACCAACTTCAGTTAGGTAGCATCTTACATTTTGTGAATTACCTCACTTCTACTACTGTCAACAAAATTTGTTGTAGAGTATACCAACTATATTTATTTTGCTTCTGCAATACGTAATTACGATGACATTTCAAGCGATTGTAATTCATTGAAACGTTTCTGTAAAGAGGAGATACTGACACAGATGTATATATCTTGTTTTCTTTGAGTTTGCAAATTACTGCGGATTTCAATGTTGGTCACCAACAAGTGTCAGTATGAGAAATATTCAACAATACATTAATATGGACTTTTGGACTCACCCGTGTACTCTTGCTGACTCTACGACACAAGACTTTACACCTCGCCTTGCCTTGTCAGACGAATTTCATTTCCAACTTTGTCGAGTGGATGGACATGGACAGGTATGGGGACAGCCTCATGCATACATGGACCCTGCGTACTGATACTTGTACACAGAATGTGTCGTCGTCTTCCATTTGGATTTATTCATTAACCTAAAGTGTTTCTGCGGCATTAATGTTATCTATCTGTAGGTTAATTATTTTATTCCTTTTATTAATGATCAAAAAATCCTTGGATATCACAGGAGATACTAAATTTAATCGATGAAAGGAGAAAATATAAAAATGCAGTAAATGAAATAGGCAAAATGGAGTACAGGCGACTAAGAAATGAGATTGACAGGAAGTGCAAAATGGCTAAGCAGGAATGGCTAGAAGGCAAATGCAAGGATGTAGAAAAATGTATAAATAGGGGAAAAATAGATACAGCCTACAGGAAAATAAAAGAAACATTTTGAGATAAGAAAAACAGCTCTATGAATATCAAGGACACTGATGGAAAACCAGTTCTCAGTATATAGAGGGGCTCTACAAAGGAAATGAACTTCGAGACAATACTGTAGGAAGGGAAGAGGATGTAGATGAAATAGGAGATACTGTACTGAGAGAAGAATTTGACAGACCCCTGAAAGACATAAGTCGAAACAAGACCCCTGGAGCAGATGATATTCCCTCGGAGTTACTGAAGTCTCTGGGAGAACCAGCCATGACAAAATTGTTTCACCTGGTGTGTAAGATGTATGAGACAGGTGAAATACCCTCAGACTTTAAGAAAAATGTTATAATCCCCATCCCTAAGAAAGCAGGTGCATGGTTGCAAAATATTAACGCGAATTATATACAGAAGGATGGAAAAGCTGGTAGAAGCCGACCTCGGGGAAGATCAGTTTGGGTTCAGGAGAAATGTAGGAACACGGGAGGCAATACTCACTTTACGGATTATCCTAGAAGATAGATTAAGAAAAGGCAAACCTACATTTCTAGCTTTTGTAGATTTGGAGAAGGCTTTTGACAATGTTGATTGTAATAAACTCTTTCAAGTTCTGAAGCATGCAGGAATAAAATATAGGGAACGTAAGGTTATTTACAACTTGTACAAAAGCCAAACAGCGGTTGTCAGAGTTGAAGGGCATGAAAGGGATGCAGTGGTTGGAAAGGGAGTATTTGTACATTGAGCAAGCTATAAAGGAAATCAAGGAGAAATTTGGTGATGGAATTAAAGTTCAGGGGGAAGAATTAAAAACATTGCGTTTTGCCGACGACATAGTAATTCTGTCAGATACAGCAAAGGACCTGGAAGAGCAATTGAACGGAATGGACAGTATGCTGAAAGGTGCATATAAGATGGACATTAACAAGAGCAAAACTAGGGTAATGGAGTGCAGTGTAAGAAAATCAGGTGATGCTGAATGAATTAGATTGGGTAACGAAGCAATAAAGGAGGTAGATGAGTTTTGTTACTTGGGCAGTAAAATAACAAATTATGGTCGCACTTCAGAGGATATAAAATGCAGAATGGGAATGGGTAGAAAAGCATTCTTGAAAAAGAGAAATTTGTTAACATCGAATATTGATTTACGCCTAAGGAAGTCCTTTCTGAAGGCATTTGTATGGAGTGTTGCCTTGTATGGGAGTGAGTCATGGACGATAAACAGTGCAGACAGGAAGAGGATTGAGGCTTTTGAAATGTGGTGCTACAGAAGAATGCTGAAGATTAGGTGGGTGGATCACGTAACTAATGAGGAGGTACTGAACAGAATTGGGGAGAAAAGGAATTTCTGGCATACCTTAACTGAAAGAAGCGATAGATTGGTAGGACACATTCTTAGACATCAAGGAATTGTGAATTTAGCGTTGGAGGGAAGTGTATGGGGAAAAAATCGGAGGGGAAGACCAAGAGATGGATACAGTAAGCAGATTCAGACAGATGTAGGTTGCCGTTCTTATGTGGAGATGAAGAAGCTTGCTCAGGATAGGGTATTGTGGAGAGCTGCATCAAACCAGTCTTCGGACTGAAGACCACAACAACAACATTAATGATCAATGCCCCGAGTTTATATATGTTCGCCCCATATTTATATATGTTTCCACCCTACTGATTGAACTTGTGTGTTCATGTGAATGTGAATGTGTGATCTTAATATTGAATGACTGCTTCGCAATGGCTTACAGTCGCCGCCTCGTTTTGCTGCAGTTCAGAAAGCATGGCTTCGTTTGTCGTCTGCACTGGCGTCTGCTGGCTGGCCAGAGACAAGCTTACTTGGCAAGGTGGCGATGTGGTCGTGTTCTTATAGTGGTGCCAACCTAATCTTGGACGAAAGAGGTGACGGGGAGATCTCTCTGGGAGCGGATGTAGAGGGAATTGTCTTGGCCAGGTAACAAGGGTTGGTAATCACTAGTCTCTGAACGCACTCTGCGTCGATTTTAGCGCGCTCTACATCCGGTGTGTGGCGGGGGGAGGTTTTTCCGAGGCCTTAGAGCTACACTCTTCACTCTCATTCCACAGAACACCAAAAAGAATACAAGTGCAAAGACCATGTTGTCACACGGAAACACAGAACGACAGCAGCGCTACTAGTGGCCTGGCAGTGAACTTTCAATCCGAAAAATGTGGCGCGAAAATCCGTATGTTTTCTTCTAAATACACGAATGAGAAAACGTTATATTGGTGTTAGATAACAGTATTGATCATTTATTCTTCGAGGGTGGACCTCATAAAAAGGTTTTTGAGACCTTGCAAAGTAATATATACGAGAAATTTAAATAAAAAAACTAACATTAATTGCTTGTGGCTGTTGTTTACAGTCGGCCAATCTTCGTAACTGATGTCGTGGTAATCTTTTTGACCATAAAATTGTTTGTTTCTAAAACTCGGCACTGCGATTTTCGCCATGTGGCGTTATAACATGGAAATAAATGTGATTTTGCGCATGTCAGACTAAAAATCATCTGATATTGCATGCATCTATGTAAATGATTTTTTCAGTTTTCACATACGCTAAGGCGCAATTATATCCACTCATGTGACCAAAAGAGGAATAGTAGGTTGTACAAATAAATAATTTTACAGCCATATACACTGTCCTGCGAACAAGAATGTAGGCCTGCTGTAAGGTCTACAAAAACCAATTTATTTTTATTTCTGTTGATTACTACTTATGCATCTTCAGTCATATGAAATGGAAATTCTGTATAGTTCAAATAAATGAAATTTATGAAACTCACAAAATGCACACAGAAGATCGCAATTAGGAAGACGTTGCTGTAGAAGCTCAGCACAGAACACCACCTACGAATCAAAACAAGTATGGAGGACTGCAAAGCGTAAATCATCCAATAGGAAAGCGAGAAGAAAAATCGCAACGCTCGCAGCGCTCCATGTGGCCTGGCAGCGAACCAACATCGTGTTACCGGAAATCCTCAAATGAGTTTCACCACCCTGCTCTCATTCTGGCTTCGACGACTGTGGAAGTGAGTACTCCGTCGAATCATGCTGACGGGAAGGCATGCTGTTAGAACTTTGCTTTCTTTGTGATCAGGCAGTCTTGGTTTTTCAGTGATAGTTTTCTTGAGTAATTCTTTCGCTATGTGAGGCGAAGTGTTTCTTATTTTACTGAACTCGAGTAAATTCAGTGTAAATTCCAGAATGAAACTTCACTCTGCAGCGGAGTGTGCTGATATGAAACTTCCTGGCAGATTAAAATTGTGTGCCGAAACCGGGACTCGAACCTGGGACCTTTGCCTTTCGCGGGCAAGCGCACTACCGACTGTGCTATCCCGACACGACTCACGATGCCGCCTCACAACTTTACTTCCGCCAGTACGTCGTCTCCTACTTTTCAAACTTCACAGAAGTAATCAGTGTAATTAGTATAAATTGATCAGTGTAAATTGATTATTTTCATTCCAGTGATGATTGTGTGTCCGGTTAGAAAACACATGTGTGGCCTTCAGCCTTTGTGTAAACTTGGTGTGTTTGAATTTCCTTATGTTTTTAACTGACTTTTCTCGTCGTTACTGTATCCGCAAGTACGCTAAATATTTTTCTTGTTTGACTCTGTCCATCCTATCTTGTATGACCAATTGCACAACGTGCTTTCGTAACGGTCGTTACTTCGGCCTTCAGTCATGCTTTAGTTAATACTAGTTTTCTTCTATACGAATTCTAACGCGTGCTTTACTTGCTTATTCTAAATTAATTGCTGTTTGTAAATGTTATGAATGCTGAAGATTAGGTGGGTAGATCGCATAACTAATGAAGAGGTGCTGAACAGAATTGGTGAGAAAAGTAATATTTGGCATACCCTGACCAAAAGAAGAGATCGCTTGGTAGGACACATTCTTAGACATCAGGGAATCGTAAATTTAGCAATGGAGGGAAGTGTGTGGGGTAAAAATCGCAGAGGGAGACCAAGAGACGCGTATAGTAAGCAGATTCAAGTGGATGTGGGTTGTCGTTCTTATGAGGAGATGAAAAGGCTTGCTCAGGATAGAGTAGGGTGGAGAGCTGCTTCAAACCAGTCTCCGGACTGAAGAACACAACAACAACAAATATTATGAAATTCGGCATGCTCGCACACCACGTGGTACTTATCAACAGTAATCCGATGCCTCTCCATACATGAGTTCGTTTTAGTGCACATTACGATCCGGCGGAGTACTCACTTCCACAGTCGTCGTAGCCAGAATGAAGAGTGAAGGCTGAAGTACTACGGCTTCGGAAAAACCTCCCCCCGCCATACACCGGATCTACATCTACATGCATACTCCGCAATTCACCGTAAGGTGCGTGGCGGAGGGTACACTGTACCACTACTAGGCATTTCCTTCCCTATTCCACTCCCAAATAGGACGAGGAAAAAAAGAATGCCTATATGCCTCCGTAAGAGCCATAATTTCTCTTATCTTGTCATTCTGATCTTTACGCGAAATGTAAGTAGGCGGCAGCAAGATCGTACTACACTCAGCTTCAAATTCCGGCCCTGTAAATTTACTTAACAGAAATTCACGAAAAGAACGTCGTGTTTCTTCTAGCGCTCCCCAATTGAGTTGCCGGAGCATTTCCGTGACACTCGCGCATTGGTCGAACCTACCGGTAACAAATCTAGCTGCTCGCCTCTGAACCACCTCTATGTCTTCCTTTAAACTTATCTGCTGCGGGTCCCAAACACTTGAGCAATACTCAAGACGTGGTTGTACAAGCGTTTTATACGTGGTCTCCTTTACAGGTGAAGTGCATCTTACCAAAATTCTCCCAATAAACTGAAGTCGGCTGTCCGCCTTACTCACAACTGTCCTTACATGTTCGTTCCATTTCCTATCGCTCTGCAATGTTACTCCGAGATATTTTGACGACGTGACAGCATCAAGAAGCTCACTACTAATGCTGTATTCGAACATTATGGGATTGTTTTTCCTACTGATGTGCATCACCTTACTTTTTTCTACATTGAGAGCTAGCTGCCATTCTTCGCACCAACTAGCAATTTTGTCTACGTCATCTTGTATGCTATTACAGTCAGTTACAGATGACACCCTCCCATAACCACAGCATCATCACCAAACAGCCGCAAATTATAACTCAGTCTGTCCATCAGATCATTTATATAGATAGAAAATAATACCGGTCCTATCACACTCCCCTGGGACACGCCTGACGATACACTCGTCTCTGATGAACACTCGCTGTCGAGAACAACGTACTTCGTTCTATTAGTTAGGAAGTCTTCCAGCCAGTCACAAATCTGTAAACCTATTCCATAAGCTCGTATTTTTATTGCAATACTCTTATCATCTGGAAACAAAACGAACTCTGCCTCTGGTAGTGTAACTGATGAGAGGTCATTAATGTACACAATAAAAAGCAATGGCCCTAAGATGGATCCTTGTGGGACACCACATGTAATTTTTTCCCCCAATCCGGTGATGACTGTTTGACTGTTGGCTTAATTCACTAGTCACTTGCACTGACACCCTCTGTTTCCTGTTAGTGAGGTACAACTTGAACCATTTTGCAGCATTTCCCGAGACTAAATTCCCACTTCTTCGCACGCGTAGACTAGATGGTTTGCATTGGTTGTTTCTACTTCTAAATATAAAGTTTTATAGATTTAGCTTTAAAAATGCTTTCTTAATCAAGTATTTTGATACAACTTGCCCCTCCCTATTGCACCATTTTTGTCAATATTCAAAACATCCCGAAACGCATTTAAAAAAAAAATTTGACCATAGTTCCAAACACAAATTTTTACATTTCCAGCATCAAAATAGTCTTAGTAGCACTCTTAAAAGATTTTCCCTTATTTCACCCGCTTAATGGTTGAATTTCCAAAAATATCGAAACTCGTGTTTTTAAAATTCCAATCCGAAATCTAAATCCGAAGTTTTGTATATCTTCTTCAAAATTGCCTGAATAGCAACGTATTTTCAAAAAACCGTTCATCCCCTATTTCACACACCTAGGGATAAGTATATCGATAATTCGCCGATGCCTACAGTGTAAGATAAACAACGTCTACAAATTTCTGGTTTCTATCGTCTGAAGATTCACTTTTCAGCGCCGTTTTCTGACTTTTAGAAACGGATCGAGAACGTGAAATTTCTTTCTTACGCAATATGCGCTTATTTTTGTTTATTCGTATGCTTGCTGCAGAAAAACAGCTAAAGAATGTGCATGGCGTTTCGCTGTATATAACCTCTTTGCTATTATAGTGTCAAAATTCATCGCTCGTCTTCAGTGCGAATTTTATATAAGCCGACGACTTTCAACTACTATATCGTCTACCCTCTTAAAGCTATCGACACGGAACTGCTAATCCAGTTGTCAGTATTTCGATCCTAAGCACTACAGTTGTCTTTCCAGTGTTTATATTGAGATCATTGGTGTATTGTTAGTGTAGTTAATGCTCGGTTAATGTATGCCTGTGTTTTATCTTTGAGTCTTTCTATCTTTGAGCCTCTGTTGGTCGTCTTATTGCTCCACATGTTAGGGACTTTTGTTCGCCACACTCACCCGCCGCCACACACCGCGACCAAAACACCATAGTGCACACCGCCAACCTAAAGGCTACTCTCATGCATAACCGCCATTGGTCTGCAGTGAATAATTTTGGCTACCAAGAGAAACATACGGACACACGTCCCACGTTCCATTTTTGGCCCACTTTAGGTTACGGTAGTAACACTAAAAGTGGGCCTTTGCGATCGTTTTTTGACAGCTCGAAATTTAAATAAAAATAACGGCTTAACCATTCACCTGACACGAAAATTGAATAAACGAATTTGTAGAGGAGAAAATTCTCTACAACTTTGCTCTGTTATTTTTTTTTCATATCTCGTATCGTTTCAGACATATTTGCAAAAATAACGCCGATTTTGGAATGTATTTGTTTCTGTCTGTCTGTCCGTCTGTCTGTCCGTAACGTGTTCCCCGTTTTCAAGACGAACCCATCAACCGATCAACACCAAATTTTACAGACATAATTGTAGGCCGACAGAGACCAGAACATCGCATTTTCAAATTATTCGGACAAAAAAATACGGTAGTAATGCCAAAAGTGACGTTTGTAATGTAATTTTAATTGCATATAAACCGTTCATCTGACGCTAAAACTGAATAACCGAATTTGTAGAGGACGAGATTCTCTACAGCTTTGTTCCCTTATGTTTTTTTTCATATCTCGTATCGTTTGAGAGATATTTTCAAACAGTTTTAACACCCTCCATTGAATTAACGAAAACCAGCCATTCGCAGATGTCATGTGACATTCCTCGCCCAGAACTCTCTCTGGCATAAGCCATATTGCGTTGCGTATTTGATGATTTTCTTATTTTAACTTACACATTGTCATTTCAAAGCAATGGCGCACTGAAGAATTAACAAAAACACGTCGTTCTTCGTACGATAAATGATAATATAGTGTCTACAAACGCCATATTAGCATCAGTTAACAACGGCCATCAATAGTATGAGATTAAGTAACGAAATTTCTAAGTGTTGGCCCTAGCATAGTGGGCAATGCGTTGGACTGTGACGCTGAAGGTCAATGGTTCAAAATCCGCCCCTACCTAAAACATTTTTTCCTTAAAGGGTTTCAAACACTCTTATTAATTAATTTTTTATTGTTTACATTATTATTTTGGTCCAAAATGTTTGCAAAAGCTTAAAAAAAGCAGTCAACAATACGAAGATTGGTTTGAACACCACAGTGTTTTACTTGGCGTGGTCCTGTTTGGAGGTGGTATGCCGTTGCCTTCATCCGACCTTCGAGAACTGACTTACCCAGCCAGTTATAGGGGGACCTACAGTTTAACGTGGGTTCCGAACCATGGTGCTACTCGGTATTTTTCACATGAGCAATACTACCAGAGGTGAAAGAAGTGGAAAATGACAGATAAAAATCCTAGGACCTGGCGAGAATCGAAACCGCGACCTTTGGATTTGTAGTCACGCACTCTACCACTGTGCAACCGAGGCGCACTGCAAAAGCTTATAAAACTACAAATCTAAAGTGGGCTGTAAAACACGTCAGTGCGATTTTTAAATATGTACATTGATTTGTATCAATTGCAAACAAAACGAACTCTGCCTCTGGTAGTGTAAATGATGAGAGGTCATTAATGTACACGAGAAAAAGCAATGGCCCTAAGATGGAACCTTGTGGGACACCACACGTCAATTTTTTTTCCCCTAATCCGATGATGACTGTTGGCTTAATTCACCAGTCACTTGCACTGACACTCTCTGTTTCCTGTTAGTGAGGTACGAAGTATACCATTTTGCAGCATTTCCCGTGACACCATAGGATTCTAATTTAGCGCAACTCACGGTAAGCCAGCCAGTCACAAATCTGTGAATCTATTCCATAAGCTCGTATTTTTATTGCAATACTCTTATCATCTGCAAACAAAACGAAATCTGCTTCTAGTAGTGTAACTGATGAGAGGTCATTAATGTACACGAGAAAAAGCAATGGCCCTAAGATTGAACCTTGTGGGACACCACACGTAATTTTTTTTCCCCCCTAATCCGATGATGACTGTTGGCTTAATTCACCAGTCACTTGCACTGACACTCTCTGTTTCCTGTTAGTGAGGTACGAAGTATACCATTTTGCAGCATTTCCCGTGACACCATAGAATTCTAATTTAGCGCAACTCACGGTAAGCCAGCCAGTCACAAATCTGTGAATGTATTCCATAAGCTCGTATTTTTATTGCAATACTCTTATCATCTGCAAACAAAAAGAAATCTGCTTCTGGTAGTGTAACTGATGAGAGGTCATTAATGTACACGAGAAAAAGCAATGGCCCTAAGATGGAACCTTGTGGGACATCACAGGTAAATTTTTTTCCCCCTAATCCGATGATGACTGTTGGCTTAATTCACTAGTCACTTGCACTGACACCCTCTGTTTCCTGTTAGTGAGGTACGAAGTATACCATTTTGCAGCATTTCCCGTGACACCATAGAATTCTAATTTAGCGCAACTCACGGTAATCGACCTGCCGAGTTGCAGCTCCAGAGGAGAGCAGTAATGGACCAGCCTCCAGCGGGGCTGCGAGTCCAGCCTGAAGCGCCTGATCGCCATCGCTCCTGGCTCGCTGTTTTACTGCCGCTGTTTGTTTCTGGGCTCGGTTTAATTTCCGGCCCGGTCCTCTCTTCTCTTACCGGCCGCCATTTAAATAATTGCCCATCGCTGCCCCTCTGTTTTTCACACCTCCCCACTTCTACTCTCCCACCCGCGCCACCTGGTGCATTCACGGACCTGGAAGCTATTCACCGGCGATTAAAAGCCGTGTGAGAGTCGAAGAACGCACAAGCCAAACAGCCACAGGTAGAGCTGGGTTTCAGCACGACTCGAACCGTTCGAACAATTTACGTCACGGTTCGGGAAATCCCAGGAAACGTTCGAATTACGATTCAAATAAACCCGAGCTGAACTGTCGAAAACAACATATCTCGAAAACAGATCGATAGAGGAATGCAGTAAACGGTATGTTTATTCAAATGTTCAATTGTTTGTATAGTTTATGGGACTTAACTACGGGGTCGTCAGTCCCTAAACTTACAAACTACTTACAAACTAGCTTATACTATGGACGGCAGAAATATCCATGCCCGAGGGGGGATTCGAACCCCCGACGGTAGTGGCCGTGCAGACAGTGACTGAAGCGCCTCAGTCCCCTCGGCCACCGCGGTCGGTGGTATGTTTATTGTGAAAGCTGTAAGAAGTTTATGCAGCAGTTTCAAATAATAGTTACAAAAGCTGCTAACAGATGGCGCTGTACGCTGTACAGCTCATATCAGCATACATAAGTGGAATAATCGTATGAAAACACTCTTTGCAAACAATCACATCACAATGTTTGCAAAATGTTCAAAATCAAATCAAATGTTTGTATAGCTTATGGGACTTAACTACGGGGTCATCTGTCCCTAAACTTACAAACTACTTATGAACTAGCTAACACTAAGGACACCACAAATATCCATGTCCGAGGGGGGATTCGAACCCCCGACGGTAGTGGCCGTGCAGACCGTGACTGAAGCGCCTCAGTCCCCTCGGCCACCGCGGTCGGCGGTATGTTTATTGTGAAAGCTGTAAGAAGTTTATGCAGCAGTTTCAAATAATAGTTACAAAAGCTGCTAACAGATGGCGCTGTACGCTGTACAGCTCATATCAGCATACATAAGTGAAATAATCGTATGAAAACACTCTTTGCAAACAATCACATCACAATGTTTTCAAAATGTTCACCATTGGCACTACAGAGGTGGCGCAAACGAAGAATGAAATTCGCCATCACATTTCGTAGTGGCTCAACCGAAATGGATTCACATGCCACAGAGATCCCCGATTCAAGCTCGTCCAGCGTGGCGGGATGCTTCGGGTAGACCGTGTCTTTCACTGTGACCCACAAAAAAAAGGCACAGGGAGTCAAATCCGGCGAATATGGAGGCCAATCCATGACTGCACCAGTAAATTTGGGATATTTCAAAGCAATACTCGATTCCCGAAGCATTCCTCAAGAAAGCGAAACACTTGTTCGGTCTCATGTGGTCGGGCTTCATCTTGCATAAACCATTCAATACCTGGTCGATCCTCTAACGCATGCTGTGTGGCGACAAACTGTTCCAACATTGCAACGTAACGTGCACCAGTGACCGTTTCTCGAATGAAAAAAGGGCCGATAATGCCTCTGCTGCATACTACAGCCCACACAGTAACTTTAGGAGAATACAGGGGTTTCGCTTCACACCAATGTGGCTTTTCGGAACCCCAAAATCGCCAGTTCTGCTTATTCACGTATCCATTCAGTTGGAAGTGTGCTCCACCTGTAAACCAGATAGCCATTCAATAAACTCTTCATTTGTGTCGCCATGACGTTGTTATTTATCTATAAAAGTGAATGTCTGTTGGGTGTACGTTTGTCACGTCTAAACTGCAAGTCATAAAGAGCTAAAAATTTGTACAGTTACTAATGTCTACCCGGGGAAGGCTTTAGGCACGGTTTTATGGCGACCGGATAGCTATATATATATTAATGTGAATGTCTGTGAACGTCCGAACGACAAGACGCAGAGACTTAAATATTTGTGCAGTTACTAATTTATACCTGATGAAGGTTTTAGGCACGGTTTTATAGCGATCTGATAGATACTTAGTAATTTGAAGAATATAACGCGAAATGCGGAACAATATTTACTCTTTGAAAATTATATTTACTCTTTGAAAATGGTTTTATTGGTTGCATTGTTGCTTGAGGGTTGATAATGATAAAAGGGTGCAATATATTGGGATGGAAAGTTATCAGTGTAGATAAAATTCTACGCGCGTGTGTGTGTTAATATTTCGCTCTGCAGCGAAAACTACAGAACGCAAACGAACGATCTGTATGTAATTGTTGTCAGAAATCTCCAGTTGTACACCATAGCAGTTCCATGCCGATTGCTATAAGGGGGTGGAAGATATGGTGGTGCCGATAGCTATAAGGGGTGGAAAATATGATGGTTGAAAGTCGTCAAATTATAAAAAAAAAAAATCGTTCTGAAGTCCAGCGATGGCGTTTGCGACTCTATAGCAAGGAGGTTACATACAGCGAAACGTGATGCCACAGACCATATCTTTGGTCTGTGCGTGCTACAATGTCTTCAACTCTTTCTCTGTAAGGATAACCATACGAATAAGGAAATAAAAGAATAAATAAATAAAGCAGTAAGAAAGAAATTTCTTTTAATACATCTCTTAAAAAACATTGATTTGGAATTTGGCGCATTACATCATGTCATCGATCTGTGATTGGTGAATTTCGTGATTGGATTCTTCGAAACGAGTGTATTTTTACGTGTGATTTGACCTACGAACACGCGAGAGGAGCCGCCGGTTTAAGCTAGTAAAATTATAATGGGGATGTTTGTCCGTCCATGCAACTACAAATAAGAGAAGCGTTTCGTTTATCTTCAGCGGTCTCTAATGATAGTTATTTACAATTTGTTTTGATATGTGGATCGAAACAGTTCGTTAAGAAAACATATTACATTTTGTTTGGTTACTCACGGAAATTTTTGGTCCTGGTTTTACCTTTCATCATGCAGTGGCGATCTGTTTCCTGCAGTACTGCAGATTCTTCATTTCGAATCACTGTTATTCTCCTAATTCATCAGTGACCGTTTTCCAGGTAAATGGATTGGTCGTGCTGCCCAGACTAGACTTGCGCATAATAGTTCGCGATCGGGAGCGCTCACTTTAGTTCGCGGCAGGGCCCCACCTAGATGCTTCATGCGCTTGCTGCTTGAGCCGCTAACGATATCACGCAAACCAAAAGAAACAGTTTGTGAATAATTTCTCGCGTCTGAGTTTAGAGTTATCTCCATATCTTGGGATTATGGAACTTATTAGTCAGATATTGCAGGGTGCAGAATACTTCAAAGCAGAAATTTTGTAGCACTGAACTATGTAATCTAACAGGCAGATGCTAACTTCGAAATGGCATTATGGAATTTATTAGTCAGATATTGCAGGGTGCAGAATACTTCAAAGCAGAAATTTTGTAGCACTGAACTATGTAATCTAGCAGGCAGATGCTAACCTCGAAATGGCTCTCATCAGCAGAAGGCAAACACGTGATTTTTAATTCTGTTCCCGACCTGTCGCGCATATTTTAGTTCGCGACCTATCGCGCATATTTTAGTTCGCGACCCATCACGCGTATTTTAGTTCGCGACCTATCATGCATATTTTAGTTCGCGACCTATCTCGCGTATTTTAGTTCGCGACCGGTAGCTCTCCTTTTAGTTCGCAGCTCGGCGGCGAAGTAGGTCGCTCTTTTTAGCTCGTCCACTCGTTTTGGCTTTTGCTACCGCTCTCAGCTCGAAATAACGGCAACTGGCAGAAGGGAATCACGCGATTCTGCGCGATCTCGCGTCCTCTCGCTGTTCTCCGTCAGTCTTCGGAAAAAGAGCGGACGAACTAAGAGGCGAGGGATCTGCGAACTAGTTCGCCTGAGGGAGCGCGCTTCCGAACTAGTACGTTCGCGAACTACACAAGACTACCCCAGACCTGACACCGCTAGACTTTTCCTTCTGAGGCTTCATCAGAGATAAATGATGTACGTACCTCCATTGCCAGCCACTCTACCGGAACATAGAGCAAGAATCTATGCCACGGCTGAGCAAGTTACACCTGCAATGCTGATGCGAGTTTGGAAAGAAATCAGTTACCGATGGGGTGTCTGTGGGATAACCAACGGAAGCCACATCGAACAATTTTTGTTTAAGGTAACAACTTTTTTTTTCTTTGAAACAACACTAAAATCAGCTCCTTAGGGGAGACCGGGGCACGTTTTCCACCATTTTACATTTTTATTTTTGTACTTTTATTTTTATCGATTTTGCGGTAAACAGCGGATCATTATATTCCCTACACCTTTATTTACAGTCTTGTACAGATATTTTTGAAAATAGTAAATGTCATTCTTGGTAGCAAATGGTTTTGTCTGACCATGTTGCGTTGGAAAATTTGCCCCGTATGCGGGGAAAGTTTTCCAGCTTACTTACAATGTACAGGGGCAAATATTGCAATTATACTTTCAATTTTAAAACGGAGATAATTATCTTGATTTCACTGAATACGTATTTTTATCATGAATTTACAATAGAGGATAGTAAACATAGCCACATTAAATAAAAACAAATGCTATTTAATGGTTTTACAAAATATGTGACTTAAATATTTTACAAATACAGACATTTTTAACAATACTAATACTGATTGTCTGAATCACAATTTAAGCAAACAAAAAATGGAACATTCCCTTTCGTACAGTCTCCATGCGCCCATTTCGTGCACTGTACACGCTTTTCATTTGCTTTAGACTTGGCGTAAGACTCAAAGCAATAATGAATATGTGCCCCATATGCACTCGGAAAACGTGCCCCGTCGCCATATTCGGAACTATAACACTACGTCCATGAGTAACAGTGTAAGCTATTTACAGAACAAATGCACAGTTACGTGAAGAAAGAAACCCACTTTTAGTGTGTGCAATGTCAAAATAATAAGTTTAACGCTAGAATGTTTATTTCAAGTTTCAATAAAAACGTGAAAGTTTACTCACATTTGCAAAAATGACGAAAACAGCCCTGCCGACGTTGTGACTGCTGGTAGAAGACTGAAACTTTCGTAAATGAAGCGTGCTTTGTTGCTACTTTGTTGCCGGTGGTAACATCTAGCGGTTTGTTTCGAAAATAAACGGATTTGGAAAACTTGCACCTAGGGAAAATGTGCCCCAGTCTCCCCTACCTCTTTTCAATAAATTAATGTGAATTTTAAAAGTTGTAAAGTCCTTTTTGAAACACCATGTGTAAACAAACATTATTCTTACGGCTCCTAGCCCACCTCTAGGAACGCTAGTGTCGTTGAACTAACAGTTGTGTAAAGTCCCGCCTGAACTGTTGAAATAACATCTACTACTGACGCCACTACAGTTGTGTGTAAACGACGGTTTACACGTTGCCACGAAGTTGTTTCACTGAATGTCAAATCACATAATTATTCTTTTACCATAGTGGATATCAGATATGCATGATGGACATACAGCAGTATACATTGTAATCCATACGTAACTTTTGAATTGCTCTCTTTGTAATAAGTTGTGGAACGTTTAACACGTAATATACGTGGAACAGATAAAAAAGTTTGTTATTGAGCAGCCATTAAGTTCAGGTCTGTAACGATGATTGATTTTGTTTTATTATTAGAAAATACAGTGACATAAAAGATATTATGTATTTAATTCAAGTATTTAGAATTAATCGCAGATTTTGTGCATTTTCAGTAGATTTGTTGCCACTGTTTAAAATTCATTGTTGGCGGGAGGCTGCCGTCATTATTATTGGAACCAACGGCGGACAAAACTAAACTGTTCTGACTATAATTACACTAAAGAGGAGAAATGGGAAACAAAACATTGATATGAAAATTATTTTCTATAGCAATTTCAAATTGTTACTGCATTGATCAGTAGCGTAAGTATTGGTGTGTTGATAAGATCTCCAGTGAGTAGTGAAATTGTTTATATGACAGAAAGTGTCAAAATTTCAAAAGAAATCGTTTCTCACATTTATGACAGACCTATTCTTGAAACTTTCTGTGGTGTTCCAACTAGTTGTGTGTAGGTCGAAGACTGTACAATTACTAAAGAGTCTCAGAGGCCAGATTATATTATTTCAGAGCTACCCATTGAAAGGAAATAATGCAGATATTTATTATGTGAATTTCGTCTCCATATTCCATGAACAGTGTTCAAATTGGATTTTGGTGGTCAATTTTTAGTTACATGTCACGGTTAACTATCAGTAATCATTCGATAAACTGCTTTTTAGTCAAAATAGTTTAATGAAATACTGTAGGCGTTTATGAATTTATGTTTGAGCAGGTACACGTCAAGTACAGTAATACTTGCCGGCCGCGGTGGCCGAGGGGACTGAGGTGCTCCAGTCACGGTCAGCACGACCACTACGGTCGGGGGTTCGAATCCCCCCTCGGGCATGGATATTTGTGCCGTCTTTAGTCTTAGCTAGTTCATAAGTAGTTTGTAAGTTTAGGGACTGATGACCCCGTAGTTAAGTCCCATAAGTTGTACACACAATTGAATTGAACAGTAATACTTCTACACCAGTACACAGTGGCGGCTCGTACAAAATTTGACCAGTGTGCTACAATATTACAAAAATAAACAGGTAACAAAATACACTAAATAAAAATTCAACCTTTGTATGATTGCCTTTAATTAAATATCAATTAACACTTTATTGACAGTAAGACCTTCAGGGGAATCTATAACACCGCCGCCAACTGCATGTATTCACTGCAGGTAGTAAATATAACGTTTAAAAAATATTAATTTTATTTACAGAAATTAATAATTTAGACTCAGAGGTATTTGAATACGAGCCTCACACAGGTAGGTTTGAGAGACAACGCGCAAGACGCCTGAGCCAGCGCGCTATTTGACTCTGTATGCCGCAATATTCGTCATATACTATTCTTCCGCAGCCGTCACACGCAGCGCAAAGAGAAATATTGATCTGGTGCTGCAGTCGGTCTCAGCACACACGAGCCGCCAGGCCTGACGTCACGTCTGCGCATGCGCACTAGCGAACAGACGACTGCGCCGCCTCTCTGCGCACGTACCAGCGCGGCTGAATCCCACTTCAGCACACGGAGCTGGTTTCCAGCTATCGCGGCGAGGCGCCTTTTCATCCTTATTACTAGCATTCTAATACGTATTGGAAGGGAATTGGCATAATTTTATTGTGATACCTGGATCGCATTCCAAGAGAAAGGATGTAATTTTACAGCGATTTCTCGCTTGCATTCGAAGAGAAATGGCATAATTTTAGTAACATATGTACAGTGTGCTGCAGCACATTAGCACATTAGCCGTCACTGCCATACAACACTTTTATTCTTATGCAGTAACACAAGCAACAGATATAAAACCACACACATGCACAGCATATACACCCGGCCACTACAGTTGGTAACAACTTTCATAGCAGTGTCGCGACTGTGTTTGTTAGTCTGTGCTCGTACCTTCAATTCGACGACGCATTCATATCCACGTCTGAGACATTGACTCGCCATATCTGACTCCTGGGCTTTCCCCCTCGCCGTTGCCCCCGCCACTCACATAAAAACAAATGGATGATACATCGGGACGTCGGCAGTGGATTTACGACGCCGTGTCGTACGAAGCAATCTCTTAATATGGGCGCGATTCTCCCCAGACAACAACGTTATCGTCCGGATTAAGACTGCTGACGCATTGCCATCTTGATTTATATCGCGACGTTTACGGGGCATCCCCGAGCTCTGAGAGATGGCAGCCACTGAGTTCCGTGTCGATCCCGAATAGGCTCTCGAATTATATTCGTCGCACGAGTGCTCTGCTACCGAAATATTTTACGTCAATTTCGTAAACAGGAAGCTATTTCTCTTGTTGCGGCTTCGTTATTCACTCAGCTCGTAGCTTCCAGCTAATAAGAAGAACGAAACGCATTCGTTCACCAGAATGAAGAGGGCCCCCAATCACTGCACAACAAAAGGCTCAGATGTATGGCCACGATTCATTGTCTTATTTAGTAAGCGCGAAAGTGTGACAGAAACGATTAGGAACTCCAGGGCAGACGCAAGAGAGACTTTGTATATCGCGTTACGGGCTTCTAGCTTAAGTTCTACATCTACATGGGATACTCTGCAAATCACATTTAAGTGCCTGGCAGAGGGTTCATCGAACCACAATTATACTATTTATCTCCCATTCCATTCTCGAATAGAGCGCGGGAAGAAAGAACACCTGAATCTCTCTGTTCGAGCTCTGATTTCTCGTATTTTATCTTGATGATCATTTCTACCTATGTAAGTGGGATTCAACAATATATTTTCGCATTCGGAGGAGAATGTTGGCGATTGGAGTTTAGTAAGTAGCCCACGCCGCAGCGATAAGCGCAGTTGTTGTAATGATTCCCATCCCAGATCCTGTATCATTTCCGTAACGCTGTCTCCCCTGTATCGTGACAATACGAAACGAGCTGCTCTTCTTTCGACTCTTTCGATGTCCTCCGTCAAAACCACCTGATAAGGATCCCACACTGGGCTGCAATACTCCAAAAATGGACGGACAAGCGTAGTGTATGCTGTTTCTTTAGTAGTTCTGTTGCATCTTTTAAGGGTTCTGCCAATAAAACGCAGTCTCTGGTTCGCCTTTCCCACGACGTTATCTACGTGTTCTTTCCAATTTAAGTCAGAAGTAATTGTAATTTCTAGTATTTTGTGGAGTTTATGGCCTTCACATTTGATTGATTTATGTTGTAAACAAAGTTTAACGGATTTCTTTTCGTACTCATGTGCACGACTTCACACTTCTCATTATTTAGAGTCAATTGCCACTTTTTACACCATACTGATATCTTATTCAGATCGTTCTGCAGTTGGTTTTGATCTTCAGATGATTTTACTAGACGGTAAATGACGGCGTCATCTGCAAACAACCTAAGAGAGCTACTTAGATTTTCCCCTAAATCGTTTATGTAAATAAGAAATAGCAAAGGACCAATAACACTACCCCGTAGAACGCCCGATATCACCTCTGTTTTAGTCGATGCCTTACCATCGATTACTACGAACTGTGTCCTCTCTGACAAGAAATCCCCTATACAATCGCAAATTTGTGGCGATATACCATAACCACGCAATTTGATTAAAAGTTGCGAGAGCATAGGATATGGATGGCGGATATAGCTGAAACAATCGGATTTGGCCCACTTAACCCAATCTATCCCTCTGTTCCATTTTCGGAACAAAAGTTTGTAAATTTTTTGTACCTGTTGTTGTGGTCCTCAGTCCGGAGACTGGTTTGATGCAGCTCTCCACAATACACTATCCTGAGCAAGCCTCTTCATCTCCACATAAGAACGGCAACCTACATCTGTCTGAATCTGCTTACTGTATCCATCTCTTGGTCTTCCTCTGCGGTTTATACCCCACACACTTCCCTCCAACGCTAAATTCACAATTCCGTGTTGTCTAAGAATGTGTTCAACCAATCGATCCCTTCTTTTAGGCAAGGTATGCCAGAAATTTCTTTTCTCCCCAATTCTGTTCAGAACCTCCTCATTAGTTACGCGATCCACCCACCTAATCTTCAGCGTTCTTCCGTAGCACCACACATTTTTCAAAACCCTCAATCCTCTTCCTGTCCGCACTGTTTATCGTCCATGTCTCACTCCCACACAAGGCAACAGTCCATACAAATGCCTTCAGAAAGGACTTCTTAGCCTTAAATCAATAATCGATGTTAACAAATTCCTCAACAAAGCTTTTCTACCCATTGCCATTCAGCATTTTATATCCTCTGTACTGCGACCATCATTTGTTATTTTACTGCCCAAGTAACAAAACTCATCTACCTCCTTTATTGCTTCGTTACCTAATCTAATTCCTTCAGCATCACCTGATTTTCTTAGACTGCATTCCATTACCCTAGTTTTGCTCTTGTTAATGTTCATCTTATATGCAACTTTCAGCACACTGTCCATTCCGTTCAACTGCTCTTCCAGGTCGTTTGCTGTATCTGACAGAATTAGTATGTCGTCAGCAAAACGAAATGTTTTTAATTCTTCCCCCTGAACTTTAATTCATACACCAAATTTCTCCTTGCTTTCCTTTATAGCTTGCTCAATGTACAAATTGAATAACATTTGAGAAAGGCTACAACCCTGTCTTTGTGCCTAGGAATTTTAATTTTTGGTAAGTTTCTCACACTGCTGGCCTTCTACGTGCTCCTTGCTTTTACACAGAACTGCCAGTTCTGCTACGAGCATCTGCATAGCAAAATTGTTGGTGATGTAGTAATTGCTGTTTATGGAAAAAATGACTACAAGGGAAGGGTAAGTAAGCTGGCCATTAAAATTGCTACACCAAGAAGAAATGCAGATGATAAACGGGTATTCATTGGACAAATATATTATACTAGAACTGACATGTGATTACATTTTCATGCAATTTGGGTGCATAGATCCTGAGAAATCAGTACCCAGAACAACCACCTCTGGCCGTAATAACGGCCTTGATACGCCTGGGCATTGAGTCAAACAGAGCTTGGATGGCGTGTACAGGTACAGATGCCCATGCAGCTTCAACACGATACCACAGTTCATCAAGAGTAGTGACTGGCGTATTGAGACGAGCCAGTTGCTCGGCCACCATTGACCAGACGTTTTCAGTTGGTGAGAGATCTGGAGAATGTGCTGGCCAGGGCAGCAGTCGAATATTTTCCGTATCCAGAAAGGCCCGTACAGGACCTGCAACATGCGGTCGTGCATTATGCTGCTGAAATGTAGGGTTTGGCTGGGATCGAATGAAGGGTAGAGCCATGGGTCGTAACACATCTGAAATGTAACGGACACTGTTCAAAGTGTCGGTGATGCGAGCAAGAGATGACCGAGACGGGTAACCAATGGCACCCCATACCATCACGCCGAACTATACGCCAGTATGGCGATGACGAATACACGCTTCCAATATGCGTTCTCCGCGATCTCGCCAAACACAGATGAAACCATAATAATGCTGTAAACAGGACCTGAATTCATCCGAAAAAATAAGTTTTGCCATTTGTGCACCCAAGTTCGTCGTTGCGTACACCATCGCAGGCGCTCCTGTCTCTGATGCGGCGTCAAGGGTAACTGCTGCCATGGTCTCCGAGCTGATAGTCCATGCTGCTGCAAACGTCGTCGAACTGTTCGTGCAGATGGTTGTTGTCTTGCAAACGTCCCCATCTGTTAACTCAGGGATCGAGACGTGGTTGCACGATCCGTTACAGCCATGCGGATAAGATGCCTGTCATCTCGACTGCTAGTGATACGAGGCCGTTGGGATCCAGCACGGCGTTCCGTATTGCCCTCCTGAACCCACCGATTCCATATTCTGCTAACAGTCATTGGATCGCGACCAACGCGAGCAGCAATGTCACGATATGACAAACCGCAATCGCGATAGGCTACAATCCGATCTCTATCAAAGTCGGAACCGTGATGGCTGGCCGCGGTGGCCGAGGGGACTGAGGCGCTCCAGTCACGGTCTGCACGGCCACTACGGTCGGGGGTTCGAATGCCCCCTCGGGCATGGATATTTGTGCCGTCCTTACTGTTAGGTAGTTCATAATTGGATTGTAAGCTTAGGGACTGATGACCCCATAGTTAAGTCCCATAAGTTCTACAAACATTTGAACATTTTGGAAACGTGATGGTTCGCATTTCTCCTCCTTACCCGAGGCATCACAACAACGTTTCACCAGGCAACGCCGGTTAACTGCTGTTTGTGTACGAGAAATCGGTTGGAAACTTTCCTCATGTCAGCACGTTGTAGGTGTCGCCACCGGCGCCAACCTTGTGTGAATGCTCTGAAAAGCTAATCATTTGCATATCACAGCATCTTCTTCCTGTCGGTTAAATTTCACGTGTGTAGCACGTCATCTTCGTCGTGTAGCAATTTTAATCGCCAGGAATGTATATCTGACAGTCATTGACGATATTACAGTTCCTAAATATGAGGTATATATATATATGAGACTGATAGTGTGTGTGAGTTATCTCTTCATATCTGTTCTCAACAGTTGGTTATAATGCGTTATACCTGAGTGTTACATTTTTGTAACAGAGGGACTGAATGAGTGAACTTGCATTTTAGGTGAAATTAAACATTATTGGAAAAGGATATTGGCTTTTCTGATGCTGGTTTGTACACAAGTCCCATAGATGACCAATGGCGGTCAGATGAAGATTCAGGTGACGAGTTTGAAAGTCATACAAATCATCTAAACGTCAAATACTATTCCTGCTACCGGCAGAAGATAGAGGGCTGATAGGAGATGAACTCAGAACGGTATAAACGAAGTGCATATGAAGACGTGGACACTTCCAGAATTTTTGACGGATGAAATGTTACCAGTACAGCTATATGAACTGTTTTACGATAACATTATTGTGAACTTGCTAGCCAATTACACAAATATTTACCTCACCAGCAGGGAGATACAACATTCATTGCGTCATGTGCAGAAATAAGAGTATTCTAGGCCATATTTCTCCTGACAGGTTACAATCCTTTACCAAGATACAGAATGTACTGGGAAATGAACGAACAGTCGTGGACATAGTCTAATAGACACATCTGTGTCAAAATTAATATCCAGGGTAGATTTGAAAGAATTGTGAGATATATACATGGCTGTGGTAACAACAGCTTATGTATGACATAAGACAACTAAGATGTGGCCAGTGCAAGAAATCTAATATATAAAGCAGAGTGTCCGTATGTTTGTACGTGTTGCATACAAATCCACAGTTTTGTTCCAGTCTTTATGATATTTTGTACGCGTAAGCTTCAATCCATGAGGGTCGCCGTAAGTGTAAGAATCAAATACGATATATAGTTCACGAGATATGACGTCATAAAAATGAGATGCGCGATAAACTGCTGCATTTTGCGACAATGCTGCTCATTTTCCCCTAAACCATTGGACCGATTTCAACCAAATTTGCTACACACATTCCTTACCGTGAGGTAACAAGTGCTGTATGTTTAAGAATCGCATACGGCACATGGTTCAAAATATATTACGTCATAACCAATAGAAATCGCAAAAAATGTCATATTATGCGGCGAGACTTTATAAATACACTGTATGAAAATGACAGTACTTAGCGACTTGCAACAAACTTTAAACAAAATTTCAAACCTTTATTAAACTTTTTCTCGCTGACAGCCATAGCAAAATGATGAAAGGAAAAGAGTTTCTCACTTACTACTTTTCCTCTGTTTATGGAATAAAACAACGGCTCTCGGTATAACGTTACAGTTTATAATTTGTACACCACAAATTGTAGCTGCCAGAAATTTTGCAGACAGTATACACACTTATAGTTGATTGTACGTTGTAAATTGTATGATATTCCGACACGTTGTTCATGAGAAATGAGCACGTAAACAGTAACGTTCCACTGTTGATGTACTGAAACTACGGATTTCGGTATGAAGTTAGAATTTGTAATTTCTACACTAAAAATTGTAGCCGCAGTAAATTTTACAGACAGTATCCACGCACATAGTTGAGTGTACCTTCTAAATTGCATCACAGTATGACACGTAGTTCATGAGATATGAGCACATAAACAATAACGTTCATAGAAAATCGCCCCATCATGCACCAAGTTTTAATCTATTACTTCTGTACTACTAACTGTATTCCTAACAGATTTTACAGACATACACCCCTTATACAAATGAATATATACGTCAAAAATGGCAGGAATAAATAAATAAATAACCGGGCAGCTCCGGGTTTTCAGCTAGTCATTTATATAAATAAGAACAGCAATGATCCAAAACAGAACCCTGGGGCACCTCACACTTAACGTTCGTCTATAAGGCCTTATACTGTCAGTAGCAACGGTCGGAACATACGAGACATTTTTCAGGAAACGTCTATAATTTACCGGGCCATAATGCTCAGGACTCGCAATGTGACGTAACGACATCTGTCATCTGCGTCTTCGTTGGCAGTTGTCGTGTCATTTGTTACAGCCCAGTGCTTATTACAGCATGAGAAATGGCTGCAGGTTGTAGGCCTGCAGTCAAATTACTCGTCCCCCCCCCTCCCCCAATCCCATTATTGTTTCCACCACGTGCGGGTTACTCAGCGAGAACGTGCTGCTAAATCGACTTAATTTAGTTCATCACTCAACGGAACCGAAAATGACAGAGTTGTCTGAACTAGCTGGAGTTCCGCTTCGCTGCCTGCTTGCTAACTTTGTGTGCGCAGTACTTATTAATCGATTTCCGAAGAGTCCTTAGCAAATTTACTTTGCAAGTTGTAAACAAAGTCAACGCTACATTCGCCGACTTGGGAATTAAAATCGTCTTCTATGGCAACGTCTTTAGTGCTATGCACATCATTCTTTTCTCCGAGATACTCACGCTATATATATTCACTAAGTGTGTTTGCCTCTGCATCTTATAAAATAATAGGTGACGGGAAATTATAATGCGGTAGGTCAACACAAGAAATGTTACACTCTCTGCGGAGCTATGAACATAGTTTATTGTATCATTTTCCAAAGAGTTACACCACAAAGATATAATTTTTTAAATGGAACAATAGTTTTTTCTATCGTGTATTGGATTCGTTTAAACCAGCTGCGTACAAATCAATTTAAACTACATTCCTATCACTGTTAGTTTGGGAGCTACAACCCTTCAAATTTCCGGGGGCGGTGGCTGCGATAGCGTAGCTGACTGGCCGAGTGGCTATCCCCTGGGGCACGGCCCACTGTCTCATGACCACCAGCAAGCACCAAGCTGTTACAAAAAATAGATAGATTCCAATACCGATGAAAACGTGTATGCTTAGGAGGAATACTCTTATAACGATTCATTGTAGAGAAGCTATCTTTCTCAGAACATCCAATACATCAGATTCTATGAACCTGCCGCACACCTTTAGGAAATCGGGATAAAAAGCTATAGGGATCTGTCTTGACTTACAAAAATGTTGCAGATAGGTACAGAGTTTACAGTTACCTGTCTACAGTTACAACTACCTTCTCCTAAGGGATCACATTCCGTTTCAAATAATAGGACCAGAGAGAACTCATGGAGAAAACCATAACATTGGAAAATGAAAGAGCAGAAACAGGAAATTGGGCAATCCAGATATACAGAGATGGGTCTAAAATGACAGGGGATGACAGCACATCTGAATTACAGATAGAACAGAAATTTAAGTTACCTCCAAATATCTCTATATACTTAGCTGAAACCATAGCAGTGATAAAGGCGATACAGTGTTGTCTGGATCAGAAACATTCGTATTTTGCCATACTTTCAGACTCTTCAAATGTTTGTAAAGTCTATGGGACTTAACTACGGGGTCATCAGTCCCTAAACTTACAAACTACTTATGAACTACTTACAAACTAGGACAAATATCCATGCCCGAAGGGGGATTCGAACCCCCGACCGTAGTGGCCGTTCAGACCGTGACTGGAGCGCCTTAGTCTCCTCGGCCACCGCGGCCGGCTTTCAGACGCTAAGAGCGTCCTACAAGCAATAACTAACATTAAATTATCAAAAATTACCAACGACTACATACTTCAAGTTCGCTATTGTAGTACGGGTGCTGAAGAAGGCAAAAACAAATTACATTTATGTGGATTATCATATATTGATTTTACTGTTGTAATTGTTGAGAGGCTGTGTGAGCCACAGAGACGCACTCCAGGCTGAGAAATAGAGGCCTTGCAGATAACAGGCTAAAACAGACACGTATATCTTACGGGATGTAGGCACTAAAGAAATCTCCTAGCGAACTGCTGATGCCCTCAGCCACCGTCCCAGGGTGGAGGTTACCTTTCGGAGATGGGCGTAACTTCATATAGCGTCTAGACGCTGTTGTAATCGTTACATTAGTACTTGGTGGCCAACAGGCACGTTTTAATGTACGTAGCAAAGTTGATACCAGTCACTTGGGAACAGCAACGTCAGTGGTTCCACGAGGCTAGAGTGAGAGGGTAAAGAAGAAAAACTGCAAGTTAGCAGCTCCCCTGAGGCGTGGCCTAAGGCGGAGCCTAAGGTGTGGCCAACTGACGTAAAACATTGTTGTTGTTGCCCATATTGGGTAGCGTCGTGACGATTTACTTTCAGCTGAACAATGTTGCTACCAAGTATGGATTTTGTTAGTGCACAAACAAGCCACCTCCCCACCCGGGGAATGGCAGAAGGGACAGGGCTGAAACGTGGTTCCCTAGGGGACTCAGAGAGAGGGCAAGCCACAATTTAGATTGGTTGAACCAAGCAGCGGCCAATAGGAAATTGTTAACTTTCGGAAAGTGGGGAAAAGAGGTGCGCCCACACCGGCCGTTAAAACCCCCGGTTTTTGGATCAAGAGGGGAGTTCTCAGTCAGAAGAGTCGGGCGCCAGCCCGTGACTATCGCCGTCGGCCTCGGGGTGCTCCACGACAGTCTGTTTCTCGCGGGGAGTGCGTCTGTCTAGGGGATGCTGCTAGGGAACGTAATTACTGGCTTCTGTTGTGGCAGACGATTTATACTTCTTGTTTTTTTAAATAACTAACCCCAGTGTAGTAGACTTAGTATGGGATGCAATAAATTCAATGCAAGGTACCTGGGAGTTCCATAAAGTTTCCTAAACAAGTATCCTCTCGAGTCCCGAAATCCGCATCTCTAGTAGATGCCTGTACTGTCTCTCTGCAATCACTCCTTTCCGCTCGGGATATGCAGACTGACCTTGCTACCTCTTCCCTCTTTCCTATGTAGGACACGACAGGGTGGAAGCGCATTGTGGAATCAAAGGAAATGAAAAAGCAGATGACCTCGCAAAGCAAGCTGTATACAGTGGACCTCCATTGGAAATAAAGCTCCCCTTTACGGAACATCGGCACAACATACGCAAAAGAGCATATGAATTATGGCAGGATGAATGGAATCTGAGTTCACAACACAGAGGACGAACATATGCAAAAATTCAACCCCAAATTCCTAAAAGACCATGGTTTGAACTTATTAGTGGACCACGACAAGCAACCTCTACGATCAGTAGATTAAGATTCAATCATGGATCATTTACAGACCACCTTCATAGAATACATGTAAGTCAAACACCGGCTTGTGACTGCGATGGACTCTGAGAGATGCGAACCATATACTATTTCAATGCCCGAAGTATCGGGAGACGAGGATCAGATTTATAGCTTCGATAATTAAAAACAAAGTGCCACAACCAATGTCAATCTCATCTTTGTTATATGGTAATGACATGAGAGTATACAGTAAATTAATTGAATTTTTATGTATCGGAAATATTAAGATATGAAAACTGACTGTAAACAACGGGTTACAAAAGTATATTAGGATAAAAAGAAAAACTTTATTTAATAACACACAGAAGTGACTAAGGGCCGGTTTGTCAATGTCTCGTTAAATTCCAGTTAAGATTTTAACTTATCGTTAGTGGAGAATTGCGTTTGTCAATATTTCGTTATGAGTTAATCTGAGGTTGAAGGACCTCAAACTGGCCGTTAAGTTAACGAGTAAAATTCTGATCGTTACACGGCTAACGACCAGTTAAGTGAGTATCTGTATCAAAATGGCAGGATTCCAAAGCGCTAAAATACATCAATATATTCACGTGAAAAAGACCGATTTATCGAACAAAATAACAGAAGCACTACATGTATAAAAAAACTAGTGTGGAAAGTAGCTTAATTCGTAAATTGTATCTTCATATTTCTCGCCATATCCATGTCAGTAGCGGTTAGATGAGATTGATACATTGCAGATACGCAACATAACCTTAAAAATATTGTTGCGATATCAAAATACAAACTTACGGGTGACGACTATTTAAGTGAGAATCGGTATGATGAAAATGGCTGGAATAAGATTTCGTTGACAATTACTACGATGTCAATATTTTGGATGATCTAGAGGACATTGCCCGTATAAGGCGTCCTAGACGTATTTATGTTCGTCCAAATCATTTTGAATGCTGGGATGATGCAGAATTTGTTACGCAATTTCGTCTTTGAAAGGCCACTTTGGAAATGCTGCATGAAAAACTACACGACCATCTGAAGAGACCAACATATAGTTATGAATTTCGTAAGTTATCTGTTGTAATAAACAACAGAATACATTATCTATGTGTGCAAACTTATTAATTCAGTATTTAGTTATGCTTGTTGCACCTAGTGTAAGGCCTAAAACGTGATTTCTTCAAATGTTCAAATGTTTGTATAGTCTATGGGACTTAACTACGGGGTCATCAGTCCCTAAACTTACAAACTACTTATGAACTACTTACGAACTAGGACGGCACAAATATCCATGACCGAGGGGGGATTCGAACCCCCGACCATAGTGGCCGTGCAGACCGTGACTGGAGCGCCTTCGTCCCCTCGGCCACCGCGGCCGGCTGTGATTTCTTCCTCCGAGCTACAGGAACAGTGCACTTTCGCCTACGTGCAATTTATTGCTTGCACTAAAGTAAAATTTTACGACGCTTCTCGCCGGGCTCCAGTGCTTATGTTGGCAACAGATGAACAATGAAGTGTAGAATTGCGTTAATATTTTTCACGAGCTACAGAGTAAATTTAATATTGTACATGCTCTAAGGTCGATAAGTTCTTGTATGTACCCTTGTCCGTTCAGAAAAAAATAATTTTCGTTTTAATTGCAGTTGTCACGAAAAAACAACTGTCTGCTAACCTCTTCCCTGATAGTCAAATATGGGGAACAGCTGTTTATTCAGATGGCACTTTCATTTGTTTCTATTGCCAACATAGTCGAAATATATCGTACCTTCTCGTTTTCTCCAGGTTAGCAAACGAGAGGTGTATGTGGCAATGACAAACGCAATGCACTTAATGAGCACATTTAACGAAACGTTAAAGGCATCTTCTCGTTTAGTAACGACAAGATTAACGAGAGATGGACGAACCGGCCCTTAATAGTGTAAAACCGAACTCAATAAATAAATAATAAAAAAAAATCTTTGTTATCTCTGATCTGTGACATAGCAAACTTCTCAGGATGTGGTGTGTCTTCAGCAAAGAATTTAGACTGTCGACTGTTCTGCAGTAGTAGCAGTTGTACGGTAGTGTTGGTAGAATTCAGTAGTGGCAGCCGCTGTGTGCATTGGCTGTGAAGAGCTGTGAGGAGCAATCGGACATAGAAATTGTACCTCAGATCGTTTACTGGAAGGACAGACCAGAACCCTTCTTGCTATTTTGCGTAACATTCTGAAAACTAAAGTAATGTACACGCCTGCTCTTGCGTAATAATAATTCTCAATCTTATTTGCAGCATTGTTTGATTCAAGTAGTTGACTGACCCCTTTCGGTAATTTCCTAGACCTCGTGTACATCGAAGAAAACGGCATTGCCATCGATATATATCGAATGTTCGATATAGTATTTCTGAACCGGAGATTCGGGCACTACGCGCCCTCTCGTACTGAAAAAAAAAAAAAAAAAAAAAAAAAAAAAAAAACCTTCATGTTTAATCTATACCTAACCTAACTTTGACTTAAAAAAAGTTATCTGTAGCGTAGCATTAAGAAGGTCAGTTATAGGTTAAACAAGAAGTTTTTTTTTTTTTTTTTTTTAGTACGTTAGGGCGCGTAGCGCCCGAATCTCCTGTTCGGAAGCACTATATCGAACATTCGATATATATCGATGGCAATGACGTTTCCTTCGAGATACGCGAGGTCTACGAAATTACCTCCTCCCCCTTTCTTTCAACTTATGTCCGATGTTCAATGAAATATTGACTACGAGATAATTCATGCTGTTTACTTTTTAAAAATCCTTTTGGTAATTTGGAAGAATCCGTGTACATAGAAGGAAACGGCACTGCGATCGATATGTATCCAACGTTCGATTCTTGCTCCATATTCGATATGACAAATGCGAAGCACTTAATTTAAATTGTATTTTTGGTTGCGTTGAATTTGTGACATTTTCTTGTACTTTCCCGACTCAGTATGTTGTTGCCTTTTGAAATACGGAAAGAAATAACGGTAATATCCAAGAATGGTATACATCGAACTGCAACTGTAAACGATTTAGTGCTTCTGAAACGGAGATTCGGGCACTACGTGCCCTCACGTAATAATCATTATATAAATACGCTAACACGAAAATTGTGGTACAGATTACTAATTTAATCGTACATGAAGGCCAATGAAAGTTACATAATTCGAAAGATTGTTTGTCGTAGATTTCACAAATATAAATATTATGTGTGCATTTAGCCATTAAAAGTGGTAAAAGGTAGTAGAAATTTTCCTATCTACAGCTTGGATCAAGTTCTACATTCTCCAACAATCACCTCGAGCAAAGACGCTGTAATGCAGCGCATCTGCAGTATTAAAATAACATATTAAAATAAGCGAATATCGAAACATGGAGTACCCCCAACTCACTTTCTTGTGCCGTTCAAATGCTTCATTTTCGCAGTGATTAAGAGTGGTTAAAGGAAATGGATGTTTTCACATGAATGCCGATATAAATAATGATGCGCCGGGAGAGGCATGTAGCGGTGCACGGGTGGAACTACGAAGTCGACATGTTGTCAGCTCTGGAATTCTGAATATCGCAGTATCGAAATAACATTATTTCTTGGCGTTGTATAAATATACGAACACCGAAATTGTAGTTCCATATCAAATATTAGACTAATGAAAGTCATATAATTCGAAAATGGCATGAGAAGTATATACTTCCGTTTTTATTTGTTGTTATTGTGTCAGGCATTTCCCTTAACACGTAAAAGATACAGTTTCATACCTCCCAGTGCCGGTTAAATTTTACCAAATATCCCAGCGGCCTCCTATGATAATGTTGGCAACAGATACTTAATAGTGAGAATCCTGTGAGTCTTCATTTTAGGCAATCGCTTGACAACGCTGATGTTTTCTCGTGGAATCTTCGCTTTACGAGGGCAATTATTTTTCTGAGCGGACGAGGGTACATACAAGAACATGTCAACCATAAATCAGGAACAGCATTATTTGTTTACTTCATGGTCTGTACGATACACTAATCGAGTCATTCTATGTGGTTCGAACAAATGGGCAAAGATTTTCTATCGTGTTGTTGATGTTGCCAACATAATCGCCCGAGGCCGCCAGTGACCATTGTAAACACAATTGGTCGATTTTCTACCACAGTCAATACTAAAAAAAAGCCTTCTTGTTGGACAAAGGTTAAACAAGAAATTTTTTTTCAGTGCGTGAGGGCGCGTAGTGCCCTAATCTCCGGTTAAGAAACAATAATTTTACAGTTGTACGTAAGATATATATCATTTCAGGCCGAGGTTCTTCGATTGTAAGCATTCTTGGAAATTACCGAAATGTCGGAATAACTGAAGACAGGGATACTACTCGTCTGCTTTAACCACATACCATCGTCTACAACTCAGCCACAACATAATTACTCACGCCACCTACAAATACACTCGTACACAACATGCCAATGCCACGGGTCAAATCTAACGGGTGGTATCCCAGTCTTTAGATAATCCAAAATTTCATAAAATCATCACGTCAGAAACATCGTAATTAGCAACATACATCAGCTGTTCCTCCATGTCAGTTTTCCGGCATTGGTAGCAAAGCGAGAGTCGAATGTTCGATATATATCGATAGCAATGACATTTCCTACGATGTACTCGGATTCTTCCAAATTGCCATTCTTCTCTTGATTCAGCACAAAATGATAAATGAATAATTCTGATTGTGATTTTTGTCTGATATAATCTATAGTCCTTAGATGAAAGTTGTTATTACATGAAATTACATGTTATTACGTTTTATAGAGCAGAATAGATTCTCACAGGTGATATAAATTCACGTTTTCTGATACAACAGAATTGTTTCTAGCAGTCAGATTTATTTCAGTCAGTTAGCCACGTGCACGCTACAAACTATAACTATTTAAAGAAAAGATTTGATCCACATGAGCCGGCCGCGGTGGCCGACGGGACTAAGGCGCTCCAGTCACGGTCTGCACGGCCACTACGGTCGGGGGTTCGAATCCCCCCCCCCCCCCTCGGGCATGGATATTTGTGCCGTCCTAATTCGAAGGTAGTTCATAAGTAGTTTGTAAGTTTAGGGACTGGTGACCCCGTAGTTAAGTCCCATAGACTACACAAACATTTGAACATTTTGATCCACATGAGCCATAATAAGAATATTTCTTCTAAATTAACATATATTAGGAATAGGACCATAATAAATTATTTTTTAAGGAACTTATTAATGACAAGAATTTGTGACAGTGTTTGTACCAGATACATTTTTGTAGCGTCCCTACCCAACAGTTTGCTTAACAGACGCCATCCCCATGAACCACAGATATTGCCGAGGTGGGGTGGCTTGCGTGCCTCAACGATGCAGATAGCCGTACCGTAGGTGCAACCACAGCGGAGGGGTATCTGTGGAGAGGCCAGACAAACGTGTGGTTCCTGAAGAGGGGCAGCAGCCTTTTCAGTAATTACAGGGGCAACAGTCTGGATGATTGACTGAGCTGGCCTTGTAACATCAGCTAATGTGGCTTTGCCACACAGCTACTGCGAACGGCTGAAAGCAAGGGGAAACTACAGCCGTTACTTTTCCCGAGGACATGCAGCTCTACTGTATGAACACATGATGATGGCATCCTCTCGTGTAAAATATTCCGGAGGTAAAATAGTCCCCCATTCGGATCTCCGGGCGGGGACTACTCAGGAGGATGTTGTCATCAGGAAAGACAATACTGTCATTCTACGGATCGGAGCGTGGAATGTTAGATCCCTTAATCGGGTAGGAAAATTAGAAAATTTAAAAAGGGAAATGGATAGGTTGAAGTTAGATATAGTGGGGATTAGTGAAGTTCGGTGGCAGGATGAACAGGATTTCTGGTCAGGTGAGTACAGGATTATAAATACAAAATCAGTTGGGGGTATCACAGGAGTAGGACTGATAATGAATAAGAAAATAGGAATGCGGGTAAACTACTATGAGCAGCACAGTGATCGCGTTATCATTGTCAAGATAGATACGAAGCCAACACCGACAACAGTAGTACAGGTTTATATGCCAACTAGCTCTGCCGATGATGAGGAGATCGAAGAAATATATGAGGAGCTAAAGGAAATTATTCAGACAGTTAAGGGAGAGGAAAACTTAATTGTGATGGGAGACTGGAATTCGGTAGTAGGAAAAGGGAGAGAAGGAAAAATAGTAGGTGAATATGGACTGGGCAGGAGGAATGAAAGAGGAAGTCGCCTGGTAGAATTTTGCACGGAACATGATTTAATCATAACAAACACGTGGTTTAAGAATCACAAAAGAAGGTTGTATACGTGGAAGAGACCAGGAGACACAGGAAGGTATCAGATAGATTTTATAATGGTAAGACATAGATTCCAGAACCAGGTCCTAAACTGCAAGACATACCCAGGGGCAGATATAGACTCTGACCATAACTTGTTAGTCATGAACTGTAGGCTGAAAATGAAAAAACTGCAGAAAGGTAGGAAAATAAGGAGATAGGACTTAGATAAATTGAAGGAAAGTGAAGTTCTGGAGAATTTCAGAGGGAGATTTAGGCAACAATTGACAGAAACAGGGGGAAATAAAACAGTAGAAGAGGAATGGGTAGCACTGAGAGATGAAATAGTGAAGGCAGCAGAGGACAAAATAGGTAGGAAGGCAAGACCAACAAAAAATCCTTGGATATCACAGGAAATACTAAATTTAATAGATGAAAGGAGAAAATATAAAAATGCAGTAAATGAAACAGACAAAATGAAGTACAGACGACTAAAAAATGAGATTGACAGGAAGTGCAAAATGGCTAAGCAGAAGTGGCTAGAAGCCAAATGCAAATCCGTAGAAGAATGTATAAGAAGGGGAAAAGTAGATACCGCCTACAGGAAAATAAAGGAGACGTTTGGGGACAGGAAGGGCAGCTCTACGAATATCAAGAACGCGGATGGGAAACCAGTTCTCAGCAAGGAAGGGAAAGCTGAAAGGTGGAAAGAGTACATAGAGCAGCTCTACAAAGGAAATCAACTTAGAGACGATGTTGTAGGAAGGGAAGAGGAAGTAGATGAAGATGAAATAGGAGATACTATACTAAGAGATGAATTTGACAGAGCCTTGAAAGACCTAGGTCGGAACTAGGCCCCAGGATTAGATGACATACCCGCAGAGCTATTAAAGTCTCTGGGAAAGCCAGCCATGACAAGACTATTTGAACTGGTGTGTAGGATGTATGAGACAGGCGAAATACCCTCAGACTTTAAGAAAAATGTAATAATCCCCATTCCAAAGAAATCAGGCGCAGACAGGTGTGAAAATTACAGAACCATCAGTTTGATAAGTCATGGATGCAAAATTTTAACACGAATTATCTACAGGAGAATGGAAAAGCTGGTAGAAGCTGACCTTGGGGAAGATCAGTTTGGATTCAGGAGGAACGTAGGAACCCGGGAGGCAATACTCACTTTACGTCTTATCTTAGAAGATAGATTAAGGAAAGGTAAACCTACATTTTTAGCTTTTGTAGATTTGGAGAAAGCATTTGACAATGTTGACTGGAATACACTCTTTCAAATTCTGAAGTCAGCAGGGGTAAAATATAGGGAAAGGAGAGTTATTTACAACTTGTACAAAAGCCAGACCGCAGTTATTAGACTCGAAGGGCATGAAAGGGAAGCATCAGTTGGGAAGGGAGTAAGACAGGGTTGTAGCCTTTCTCCGATGTTATTCAATTTGTACATCGAGCAAGCGGTGAAGGAAAGCAAGGAAAAATTTGGAATAGGGATTAAAGTTCAGGGGGAAGAAATAAAAACATTGCGTTTTGCTGATGACATTGTAATTCTATCAGAGACAGCAAAGGACCTGGAAGAGCAGTTGAATGGAATGGACAATGTGTTGAAGAGAGCGTATAAAATGAACATTAACAAGAGCAAAACAAAAATAATGGAATTCGGTCTTAGAAAATCAGGCGATGCTGAAGGAATTAGATTAGGTAACGAAACAATGAAGGTGGTAGATGAGTTTTGTTACTTGGGTAGTAAAATAACATGCGATGGTCGTAGGACAGAGGATACAAAATGCAGAATGGCAATGGGAAGAAAATCATTTTTGAAAAAGAGAAATTTGCTAACATCGAATATTAATTTAAGTGTAAGGAAGTCTTTTCTGAAGGCATTTGTGTGGAGTGTTGCCTTGTATGGGAGTGAAACATGGACGATAAGCAGTGTGGACAGGAAGAGAATAGAGGCTTTTGAAATGTGGTGCTACAGAAGAATGCTGAAGATTAGGTGGGTAGATCGCATGACTAATGAAGAGGTACTGAACAGAATTGGTGAGAAAAGGAATTTTTGGCATACCCTGACTAAAAGAAGGGATCGCTTGGTAGGAGACATTCTTAGAAATCGGGGAATCGTAAATTTAGCATTGGAGGGAAGTGTGTGGGGTAAAAATCGCAGAGGGAGACCAAGATACGCGTATAGTAAGCAGATTCAAATAGATGTGGGTTGCCGTTCTTATGAGGAGATGAAAAGGCTTGCTCAGGATAGAGTAGGGTGGAGAGCTGCATCAAACCAGTCTCCGGACTGAAGACCATAACAACAACAACAACATATACAGACGACTTTTGCCATTTCAAAAAAATATAACCAGGCGGTTTTTAAGGTGACGTGGGAAAAATTTCTTGACGATGGGAATAAAACTGTAGGTCAATGTAATGAAAGATATAGAATCACTGCTTACAGTTTATTATTTGTCGCTGAATTACGAGGCGCGTCCAGAAAGAAACTTCTGTTTGGTAATAAAATGTAATTGTACACAGATACGGAAGAAATTTTTATTGCACAAAATTTTACAACTCTTAAACTACTTTTCCACATACCTGACGAAATTTTGCAGGCATTTGTCATAGCGTGGCATCAGGTTTTGTATACCTTCTTCATAGAAATCTGCCGCCTGTGTCTTCAACCAGTTGTAAACAGTTTCTTTCAGGTCGTGGCCATTGGTGAAGTGATGACCGCCAAGGAAAGACTTGAGATGTAAGAACAGATGAAAGTCGCTAGGAGCGAGGTCAGGGCTGTACGGAGGATGGTCAAACACTTCCCAGCCAAATCCCTGTAGGAAGTTTTTCGTCACATTTGCAGTGTGTGGTCGTGCGTTGTCGTGAAGCGAAACAACACCTTTCGACAGCAGTCCTCGGCGCTTATTCTGAATTGCACGGCGCAATTTCCGAAGTGTCTCCCAATAAGCATCTGCTTTGATTGTTTGACCACGCGGTAAGAAGTCAATGAGTAGGACGACTTTCCAGTCCCAGAACACTGTGCACGTCATTTTACGAGGTGTCATGATTTGCTTCGGCTTTACCTTTGGTGGGGATGATGTGTGCCTCCATTCCATTGATTGCCGCTTACTCTTGGGGGTGTCGTAAGAAACCCACGTTTCATCTCCTCTGACTATCCGTCTCAGAAATTCTTCGCCGCTTTCAGTATAACGGGTCAAAAACTCAAGTGCATTACCCATCCGTTGTGTTTTGTGTTGCTCAGTAAGAATCTTTGGTACCCAACGTGAGCAAAGCTCAGTTGTTTGGTAACAATTCCATGCACCAGTGATCGTGAAATTTGGGAGAAGTCCATAGCGAGAGCACTAATTGTAAATCTACGGTTTTCCTGGATCTTGTCATCAATCGCGTGAACCAGTTCTTCTGTAACCAAAGGTGGACGCCCACTTAATTCTTCATCGTGCACATCACTACTCTCGCCATTGAACTGTCGGACCCATCTTCTCACCATCGAATCACTCATCGCATTTGGTCCGTAATAAACATCGCAAATTTACCGATAAATTTCACTTGGTTTTACTTTTCTCGCATTCAGAAACCGAATCACCGACCTGATTTCACAGGCGCCGGGATTTTCAATCAACGCCGACATTTCAAACAAGCACAACAAAGCGTACGTAACTGACAGCGATCTCCAAATGGCGCACGTTCTTCTCCTTGATACACATCGTCTACAGCGCATGTGCGGAACTGCAATCGCAGCGCTGCAGCGGAGATAAATTGAAACGGAACTTACTTTCTGGACGCGCCTCGTATATTGTGAAACTGGAAAACCAAAAAATTATGTTGTTGATACTGTAGCACCAATTTCTTAGGCTACCTAACTGCTGAAGGAAGGCAGATGCAAATGACAGATAGTCCAGCCCTGTGACAAAGGGAGAGTGCCGTAATAAAGTTAATCCCGTGATTTTGACAGCAGATTCGGCACTTAGGAGAAAGTTACGAATTGAATGATATCGATCGCTGGCTGATCGGCCCAGTACTTTGCAAGTAGTATAAATTAATTGCTAATTTAATAGCATAAAGTGAATTTTCCCCGGGAAGTAAGAACCTCTACAGGCTTGGCTAACCTTCACTCCCTACATGCGGAGAATTTATAATTTTACTAGATGAAAACCCGACGTTGCCCGGGTATTTATCTCTTTATTCCTGCCATTCTTCAGGTATATATTCATTTGTATAAGGGCTGTATGTCTGTAAAATCTCTTGGAAATACAATTAGTAGTAAAGAAGAAATAAACTAAAACTTGGTGTGTGATGGGGCGGTTTTTCATGAACGCTATTGTTTACGTGCTCATATCTCATGAACTACATGCCATACTCTGATACAATTTAGAAGCTACACTCAACTATATGCGTGTATACTGTCTGTAAAATTTCCTGCAGCTACAATTTGTAGTGTAGAAATTATAAATTGTAACTTCATACCGAAAGTGGCATATTTAGTCCATGATCAGTGGAACGTTACTGTTTATGTGCTCACATCACATGAAATATGTGTCGTACTGTGATACAATTTAGAAGCTACATTCAACTATATATGTGTATACTGTCTGTAAAATTTCCTGTCACTACAATTTCTAGTGCACAATTTATAAATTGTAACGTCATACCGGGAGCCGTAGTTTTACTCCATAAACAGCGGACAAGTAGTGAGCGAGAAACTTTTTACTTTTCATCATTTTACTATGGTTGCCAGCGAGAGAAGTTTAATAAAGGTTTGAAATGATGTTTAAAGTTTGTTGCAAGTCGCTAAGTACTGTCGTTCTCATACAGTGTATTTCGAACGTCTCGCCGCATTATATTACATTTTTTGCGATTTCTATTGGTTATGACGTAATATCTTTTGAACCATGTGCCGTATGTGATTCTTAACCACGTAGCAATTGTTACCTCACAGTAAGAAATGTGTGTACCAAATTTTGTTGTAATCGGTCCAATGGTTTAGGAGAAAATGAGCTGCATTGTCGCAACATGCAACAGTTTTTCGCGCATCTCATTGTTTAAAACGTCATATCTCATGGACTATATATCGTATGTGATTCATCATAAGTTTTGTATTTCTTCTTCAAAATTTCTGAATTGCAACGTATTTTCAAAAAACCGTTCATCCCCTATTTCACCCCCTTAGGGATGGGAATATCGAAAAATCGCTGATGCGTGTAAGATAAACAACGTCTACAAATTTCAAGTTTCTATCGTCTATAGATTTATTTTTCAGCGCCGTTTTCTGCCTTTTAGAAACGGATCGAGAACGCGAAATTACTTTCTTACGCTTTGGCATCTTTCTTGGTAGTTTTACTTTTCAAACTGCAATATGCACTTACTTTTGTTTATTCGTACGCTTGCTGCAGAAAAACAACTGAAGAATGTGCATCACGTGGGTGATACTATTTACACTTCGGTAAAATCAGACGTGACGTCATTATGACGTATCCACACTCTCGACTGGAGCCATGATCGACTTGTGTGGTCGTTCTAGACGCAAAACTGCTGTTGCAATTGTAGCAGACGAATTAAAGGAGTAGCTGATAATATCTTCAGTTGGTAATGGTATATTCATTACAGTTTCTTTTTTTTTTGAAAGTAAGAAGCTATAAACTTTCCGAAAAAGGACCTACACTGTGAGCTCTGAAACGTTAGTCAGCCAAATATGTTGTCATCGTGGCCCATTTGTGAAGGTTGTGTTTAAAACTAATGGAAACTTTGTGAAGGTTGTGTTTAAAACTAATGGAAACTTTTTCTTTAAGCGAAAAATGCTACTGAGTTGCATTGTAATACGGAGTCTACGTTAAACTAAGAGGACAAAATACTGTTACCAGGCTATGAAGCGACAATGTACTTGGACATGTCAAAATATGCGACGTACAAAAACAACATATAGTCGCCGTAGGTATATGTATGTTTTCGCCGAAACTATAAATCAAATGAGCTGGATATTAATAGTCATTTGCTACAGAGGCTCTGCGAACATCAGGTAACACATTTCGTAAAACTGGGTACTCATCTACCGCCAATTTGCTGCAACATGCTAGTTCTTTTCTTTGAAAATGTGTGAAGTTGTCGTTCTCTAAGGCTCGGTGTGCGTTATTTCTGACAATTTTCAATTTACATTTACTGAAATTTCCGTCAGTGCTTTCCAAAACATGATACCAATATTAAGTAGGGCCTAGTTTTGTCACTAAACTACGAAGGAAAAAAGTATGCATTTCAGAAAGAATGTCGAATTAAGCATGTTGTCCCACCCGAAACCAGCGTCTCGAACGATGCAAAAGTCGATGCACCGCTCTTCTGGACGTCGATAGTGTGGATACGTCATAATGACGTCACGTCTGATTTTACCGAAGTGTAAATACAATCCCCGCATCACGTTTCGCTTTATATAAGCTCTTTGCTATTATAGTGTCAAAAGTCATCGCTGGTCTTCAGTGCTAATTTGATATAAGGCGACCACTTTGAACTACTATATCATCTACCCTCTTAAAGCTATCGACACGGAATTGCTAATCCAGTTGTCAGTATTTTGATCCTAAGCACTACAGTTGTCTTTCCAGTGTTTATATTGAGATCATTGGTGTATTGTCAGTGTAGTTAATGCTCAGTTAATGTATGTCAGTGTTTCCCAGTGTTTTATCTTTGAGACTTTTTATCTTTGAACATTGTTGATCGTCATATTGCTCCACATTTTACGGATTTTTGTTCGCCACACTCACCCACCGCCACACACCGCGACCAAAACACCATAGTGCACACCGACAACCTAAAGGCTACTCTCATGCATAACCGCCATTGGTCTGCAGTGAATAATTTTGGCTACCAAGAGAAGTATACGGACTCACGTCCCACGTTACATTTTTATATATGTAGTAGCTGAAAACCCGGCGTTGTCCGGGTATTTATTTATTATGCCGTTTTTCAGGTATATAATTATTTGTATAAGGGCCATATGTTTGTAAAATCTTTTGCGAGTACAATTAGTAGTAAAGAAATAATAGAATAATACTTGGTGCGTCATGTGGCGGTTTATGTGCTCATATCTCATGAACTACATGTCGTACTGTGATACAATTTAGAAGGTATACTAAACTATATGCATGTATACTGTCTGTAAAATTTACTGCGTTTACAATTAGTAGTGTAGATATTATAAATTGTAACGTCATACCGATAGCCGTAGTTTTAGTCCATGAACAGTGTATTTCGAAAGTCTCGCCGCATTATATGGCATTTTTTGCGATTTCTGTTGATTATGACGTAATATGCAGGAGGATCTGCATCGAATTGACGCATGGTGCAGGGAATGGCAATTAAAGCTCAATGTAGACAAGTGTAATGTGCTGCGAATACACAGAAAGAAAGATCCTGTATCATTTAGCTACACTATAGCGGGTCAGCAACTAGAAGCAGTTAATTCCATAAATTAACCGGGAGTAGTCATTAGGAGGGATTTAAAATGGAACGACCATATAAAATCAATCGTCGGTAAATCAGATGCCAGACTTAGATTCATTGGGAGAATTCTAAGGAAATGCAGTCCGTAAACAAAGGAAGTAGGTTACAGTACACTTGTTCGCCCACAGCTTGAATACTGCTCACCGGTGTGGGATCCGTACCAGGTGGGGTTGATAGAGGAAGTGGAGAAGATCCAACGGAGAGCAGCGCGCTTCGTTACAGGATCATTTGGTAATCGAGAAAGCGTTACGGAGATGATCGATAAACTCCAGTGGAAGACTCTGCAGGAGAGACGCTCTGTCGCTCGGTACGGGCTTTTTGGCGAAGTTTCGAGAACATACCTTTACTGAGGAGTCTAGCAGTAAATTACTCCCTCCTACGTATATTGGATCAGCATACTCTGAGAGGAATCTAGTTGATATTCAATCTGTCCCGGAAGATTTGTTTTTGTTTAGTGACTTAAGTTGTTTTTCTACTCCAGGAACATCTACTTCTATGTTTCGCATGCTGGCAGCTGTTCTTGGATTGAATACTGGTCATCGGTAGTATTGCCATTGCTATCGCGTAGTGAAGGCATTGTTTGTGTTTTGCCGGTAGTTTACTTCACATATGACCAGAATTTCTTTAGATTTTCTGCAAGATTACGAGACAGGATTTCACTGTGGTAACTACTATAAGATTCTCGCATTGAAGTCCGCGCTAGGTTGCGAGTTTCAGTAAAAGATTCTAGGTCTTTTTTTAAATTTTGCATACGTTTTTTTTTTTTGTTTCTGCAACAGTGATCTGACCTGTTTTGTGTACCACGGGGGGTCAGCCCCCTCTTTTATTAATTTATTTGTATGAAAAAATTGTTTGAAAAGTCTTGGTCGCAATTAACTTTATTTCATGACGCGTTCCGAGAACATCATCATCAGACTGTGGTACAAAAGAAGAAAATTACATTTTAGATGTATATAAAACGTAATTATGATATCTATAAGGAGTATAAACCATATTATACTCCTTATAGATATCATAATTACGTTTTATATACATCTTTTTATACTCCTTATAGATATCATAATTACGTTTTATATACATCTAAAATGTAATTTTCTTCTTTTGTACCACAGTCTGATGATGATGTTCTCGGAACGCGTCATGAAATAAAGTTAATTGCGACCAAGACTTTTCAAACATTTTTTTCATACATGCCAACGTAAGGTCGCGTGTCCACAAGAATGGAAGGTTTTATGAACCAAGTGATAATTAATTTATTTAGTATAAATCTTTGAAAGCAAGCCACAACTGACCTACACTTGCATTTTTAGTTTTGAAAGACTGGAGATTATCACTCAGGAAAGCGTGAAGCGAATTTTTATCTGCTTTATTGAATAGGTATATTTTTCGTTTATTTTTGGTGCATTGGGAATTTCAGTCTCGCTACTACAACTCGATGTTCGCTAATCCCTGTATCTGTTTTGATGCTCTTTACTATCTCCGGATTATTTGTTGCTAGGAGATCAACGATATTTTCGCAACCACTTACTATTCTAGTAGGTTCATGAACTAACTGTTCGAAGTATTTTTCAGAAAAAGCATTCAGAACTAGTTCGGACAATGTTTTATATTTGCCGCCGGTTTTGAATACGTAATTATGCCAACATATCGAGGGTAAATTAAAGTCGCCACCGATTATAACAGTTTGCTTCAGATACCTATTTGAAATGTGATTCGAGCTTTCTTTGAACATTTCGGCAACCGCATCGTCTGAAGCAGGGGACCGATAAAAATATCCAATTATTAATTTATTCCGGTTGTCAGGTATAACCTCTACGCAGACCAACTTAACAAGAAGTAACTGCCTCAATTTCTCCGCATGATAAACCGTTTGTAACAGCAATAAACACGCCACCCCCTTTTCTATTTAATTTATCCTTTCTGAAGACCATTTGGCCCTTTAAAAAATTTCGGCCAAACTTATCTCAGGCGTCAGCCAGCTTTCAGAACCTATAACGATTTGTGCCTCAGTACTTTCTATCAGCGCTTGGAGCTCTGGAACTTTCCCAATACAGCTACGACAATTTACAACTGTTATACCAATGGTTTCTAGATCTGCTTTCTTCCTGTGTCTGACCTGCCCCCTTTGAGACTGAAACCCATTTTGTGTATTCCAGAGGACCTCTAAAAAAAAAAAAAAAAAAAAAAAAAACCGCCCAGTCAAAGCCACACAGCCCCTGGTACCCGTGTAGCCGCTTCCTGAGTATAGTAGACTCCTGACCTACTTAGCGGAACCCGAAAATCCACAACCAATTGGCGCAAGTCGAGGAATCTGCAGCTCACACGGTCGCAGAACCGTCTGAGCCTCTGATTCAGACCCTCCACTCGGCTCTGAACCAAAGGTCCGCAGTCTGTCCAGTGGACAATGCTGCAGATGGTGAGCTCCGCTTTCATCTCGCAAGCAAGACTGGCAGTCTTTACCACTTCTGATAGCCGCTCAAAACCAGAGAGGATCTCTTCCGATCCAAAGCGACACACATCATTGGTCCCGACATGAGACACCACCTGCAGCTGGCTTCACCCTGTGCTCTTCATGGCATCCGGAAGGACCCGTTGCACATCTGGAATGACTCCACCCGGTATGCACACGGAGTGCACAATCAATCTAGTACAATTTGATATTCACAGAATGTATGACATCAACTGCGATTGGGCAAAGCTGAAAATGTGTACCCAGCCAGGATTCGAACCCGGGTCTCCTGCTTTCTAGGCAGTTGCGCTGACCCCTACGCCACTGGGGACACAGTGATCACCGCACCTGCAAGGACTACCTAAGCACGCCTCCCGTCAGACACAAATTCCCAGCTTCGCCCTGCCCACAGTGCTCAAACTCGTAGTTATGATACTAATTACCGTAAGAGTAAGGCCTTCAAACTTGCCCACCCTTCCCCACTAACGGCAGGATCATTGCCCGTCACCGGCATATTATATATATATATATATATATATATATATATATATATATATATATATATATATATATATATACATACATGTGGCGTCTGTTCCGAAAGAACAGACGTCGCTTCTGATCCTGCAGTTGTTATCATTTACTATTCACAGAATATATGACATCAACTGCGACTGGGCAAAGCTGAAAATGTGTACCCAGCCGGGATTCGAACCCGGGTCTCCTGCTTTCTAGGCAGTTGCGCTGACCACTACACCACTGGGGACACAGTGATCACCGCACCTGCAAGGACTACCTAAGCACGCCTCCCGTCAGATACAAATTCCCAGCTTCGCCCTGCCCACAGTACTCAAACTCGCAGTTACGAAACTAATTCCCGTAACAGTAAGGGCTTCGAACTTGCCCACCCCTCCCCACTAACGAAAGGATCGTTGCCCGTCACCGGTGATCACTCACTACGTTTACATGGAACACATCTTCCGGAAGACGAAAACCGATTTTCGTAAACTGTTTTTCGCTGTCGTGTTTACATGGCATAGCCTGAATCGGATTTCCTAGCTCACTTAACATGGCGGCTGGAAAACAGCAGATTCAGTTACTGATTTAGTCTGCACAATCGCTTATTTTTCTTTATTTAAATACACAGATTAATGTTCACTCTAACATTTATACTTTTATTTCACATTAGAAAATATCACTCTTTCCATATGTGCAGAAAATTCTTAACAAGAAAACACTATCTGACAAGCCAAGAACGCTTCAAAAACGGTTGCATTTACATGGGCACGAAAATCGATTGTGGAACTGGAAAACCGCTTTAGAGAAGCGGATTTCCAAAATCGATTTTGGAGTGTTTACATGACCAACCAAAAGCGGAATTGGGAAATCGGTTTACGAAATCCGGTTTTGGGAGCCCATGTAAACGGGGTGTGTCCCCAGTGGTGTAGGGGTCAGCGCAACTGCCTAGAAAGCAGGACACCCGGGTTCGAATCCCGGCTGGGTACGCATTTTGAGCTTTGCCCAATCGCAGGTGATGTCATACATTCTGTGAATATTAAATAATAACAACTGCAGGATCAGAAGTGACGTCTGTTCTTTCGGAACAGACGCCACATGTATAATCTAGTACAAGTTTGTTGCTTGCAGTGGCCATTTTGAGCAGCAGTTGAATTGTATTTCGCTGTAAGGTTTTTAAAGTAAACGCCTTTTGCTACTGCGAATGAAGGGTTTTATTTTTATATTTTTAAGTCACCCATATGCGTTTCGTCTTTCTCTCAAGGCATCATCAGTGGGTGTCAGCTCTTGCTACTCCACTTCAGTCTTATTCTGGCAACCAGGTCGAAATGTTACACTGTTTTTTGAAACACATTGCAGTTCTCTGGTTCTACTGTCACCTGCTGCCATACTGTGTCTACTGCTGGTTGGCAACACTACAAAACAAACAGCAGTGGACACAGTATGGCACAGGTGACAGTAGAACCAGAGAACTGCAATGTGTTTCAGAAAACAGTGTAACATTTCGAC